>CAWUFW010018663.1:0-213592 GCA_963921515.1 Calotriton arnoldi | reverse complement strand
CCCTTCCCATCCAGCCAGCCAGATAGCCCACCATGGAACGTGCTTGCATTGCAGGGAGTGTAAGTTGTCTCTCAGGATGTCAGTCAGTGGTGTCCTGCTGTTTGTTGGTGCACAGTTGGCAGCAGGGCCTTGTGCTCCCCCAGCAGTAGCCAGTGTCAGCCATCTTGTGAGTCCTTCTCCACTCCCTGTGATTTGAGCATGGTTCAGGGTGGTGTTGATGGGACAGTTGTGGGGGGCAATATGTGTCACTGCGACTCCCATGATGCTATTGGCTACACTGACTTGGCCAGCATACACAGAATTCCTTCCTTTGAGTGGTCTTCACTGTGTGTTGGTGTTGTTGTGGTGGCTACATGTGTGGATGTGTGTTAGTTCTATTTGTGCCACTGCCTAGCTGTAGTTGTGGTTGTGTTTGTACATGTGTTGGCACAGTTGGATGTGACTTTTTTGATGGCATGTGTTGTGTTTATCTGACTGACATACACATTTTGGGATGATTCTGTTCTAGTTGCTGTGTAATTGCTATGTGTGCATGGTTTGACTCTCCCCTTGACAGTGATGTGTGTGTTTTGTGGCAGTTTATTGTGTACATTTGTTGTGTACTCACCAGGCTCTGGGATGTTCTCTAGTCCATATACGCTCACTGGCGGAAGGATGGCCCGCACCTTCTCCTCCCAGGGCCTGAGGTATATTGGCTTGGCAGGAGGGCCACTGCCGGTCTGTTGGCTGTTGCTGTAGTCTATCTTCAGCAGGTCCCGTACCCTCCTGCGCACGTCATACCACCTGTTCTGGATGTCCGTCTTTGTGCGCCGACATGATGATTGGGCGTTCACCCTGTTGATGATCCTCTCCCACATCTTGGTTTTCTGCGACATGGGGGTCTGTTGGACCAGAGTGCCAAACAGCTGTGGCTCCACCCTGAGGATCTCGTCTACCAGGACTTCCAATTCACAATCTAGGAACTTGGGATTCTTCTTGGGGGGCATGGTGATGGGTGGTGATGGTGAGTGATGTGTGTGTTGGTGTGCAGGTGAGGGTGTGTGAGTGTGTGTTTTGCTGGGTGTATGTGAGGTAGGTATTTGTTGGTGTGCTGATGGTGTGTGGCTTGTGTGAGGGATGAGCTGTGGGTGTGTGGTTGCTTTCTCTTGGGTGCTGGCAGTGAAATGGCATTTGCAAAGGCTCATGGTAGTGATTTGTGTCCTTTATATAGGTGGAGTTGTGGGTGTGTCTTTGTTCTCTGTCCCCACCCCCCCAGTATTTATTGGCTTGGTAATTGCTTGTTTGGCCTTTTTTGGTTGATTTTTCCTTTGTGCTGTTTGTGTATGTTGGAAACGTTCTTGTGACCGAGTCGGACCCTGCATTGGTCTCGTACGGTGTTTTCCGTTTCGTTCACGCTGTGTTTGTGCAGTTTTGTATGCTGCGTACGCGTCGGTCGCGGTGTATTGTGTTGCTTCGGCTCGGTTTTGTATGCGTGTCGGTCGTACGGCTTGTCCTCCGTCCGACTCGGTCGTGTTTTTCGCGCCTTGCATCGTACTTTGCGGGTTGGAGTTGGCGGGTACGATTCGGTCGGATTTGTTCCGGGTGCGTGTCGGTCGGTTGGATTCGCGTGTTTTTCCGGCCGGATTGCTATTTTCCGAGCGGCTCGGTCGGTCGGCTTGGTTTCCTGACGTGTCGGTCGGATTTATCGCGGCTTGCATCGTACTTGGCGTGTCGGGCGCCACTGGTACGTGTCGGTCGGTATTTTTTCCGGATCCGAGTCGGTCGGTGCTTTTTCCGGCCCGAATCGGAATCGACCCCAAAGTGTAAGGAAAAACATCGATTTGACATCTTTCCCCATGTTTTCTGATTGGTTTTGCTGACACTGGCATTCTGTGTGCTAGGGCACTGCAATTTAGTTTTCCTTCTCTTAAAAAAAATCATTCAATATTGGTCCCACCTAATTGGGTATTTAACTTTCTAGTAAGGAAATGCACCAGTGGCATGAAACTTAAATGTGATATGTGGGCTGCAGAGTATATTTACACCACTGACATATGTGAAAAAATATATGGCACTCGAGGATACCATTGCCTCCTTGTTGGCTGCAGTCTTTAACCACTGCAGTAAAACATGTCAGAGGGAAGTACTCTGTCATGTATAACACCTACTTTCATACATTAGCTACATCTCCCCTAAGTGTACCCTATTAGTCAACAAGGGAGGGTGCTTGCTGTATAAACGCTACACAGTATCAATCAATCAATTAGGGAATTGTGAAGCGTGCTACTCACCCGTGAGGGCCTCAAGACGCTGGGGGGGGGGGGTGCAGCTCCGAGTCAGCCGAAAAGCCAGGTCTTTAGGCTCTGAAGGTGTGCAGAGTAGGCGAGAGTTTGATATTGACAGGGAGCTCGTTCCAGGCCTTAGCCACGACATAGGAAAAGGCTCTTCCATCCACTCTGGTTCTGCAGATGCGCGGGGTTTCTGCTAGGGCGAGGTCGGCGGAGCGGAGGATTCGTTTGGGTACGTGGAAAGAGTCTCTTTCGTTGAGGTATTTGGGTCCTGTGTTGTGGAGAGATTTGTAGGCGTGGGTGAGTAGCTTGAAGGTCACTCTCTTCTTGACGGGGAGCCAGTGGAGGTCTCGCAGGTGTTGGGTGGTGTGCTCATGTTGTGGGATGCCGAGGACGAGTATGTCTGTGGTGTTCTGGATGGTCTGGAGTTTGCTTAGCAGGGATTTGTTGATTCCAGCCAGTAGGGATTTGCTGATTCCAGCCAGTAGAGAGAAATATGTCCTCAAACTACACAGCTCAAATCTCAAAGTTCACAGTCAATAGCTGTTTGTAACTGAGCAGGTTAAATTCCATGTTCCTCTTTGAAGGTCTATTTCATAATATCACATAGTAAAATAATAGGAACCTGCTCGAAAGTTATAGTTGAATTTTCACCAAAAACCTCATTCAATAGTGAAACTAGAATTTTTATATCTGTCCTGGAAAAGTAACTATTAAAAGGAACCTGTGGTACTGCCTAAAGGCCAACCATAATTAAAATAATTTTGTTGGCCTGTCTTTACTCCAATGGTTGTAATTACCATTCTAAATAGATGTGAAGTATTGCTCCGAATTAAGATAACCGCGCCACTTCAAATGCCAGGAATAATGACGTAGTGCAAGTATTGACCACTTATCTGGGATGAGCTCTTAGGAAGGGACAGGAACAGAAACATCACAAAGGACCTGAAGAACAGCATTCCTTTTCACATTAAGATCCTTAGAGGGGACTCAAGTGACAGAAGTATTTTATCCAGAGAGATCCTTCGGAAATTCATCTCTGCCCATAGCAGAAGGGAAGCTGCTCCCATACAAGGAAGAAGAGTGGTTCCACATCTGCATATGGTTATATTTGGGAGGGTAATCAGAGATCCTGACAGTGAAGTCTGACTTCTGCCATTTTGCATGATGGCCTCTGGAATGGTTTCCACTTAGGTGACACAGAAAATGCTGAAAAGTGGTGGGTTTTGGTGGGAATGTAGTCTAGATTAGACCTAGATCTTCATTCACTGGTTGGTGTACTGAATACAAATGGCACCTTATCAACAAGTTCACAGAACATTCCTGGGCCTGAAAGAACATCTGAAGAAGGAAGAACTCAACTTGACTTGCTAGGGAAAGAGATTTCAATTGTTCCTGAGCACCACTTGCACCCAGGGACATGAACAGCTCTCTAGCAGTCATCTGGCACTCCCCCTGCTCACTGTCTCATGGATACGAAAGGTATGAAAAGGGCTTTATTCTGTGTGGAAGAACCCGCTGCCCAGATTAAGACAGCCCTGGCTGTACAGATACCTGGGCACTAGGAGGTTGCCAAGAGCACCTGCAAGCTGTGGGCTATACCAGGAGTTACTTTGTCAACATAAATAAATATTGGAACGCAGTCATCTTTGTGACTTCTGGAGGGCCTGGACAAATCTTCTTGGGGATGGTGCAAGCTAGACATTGATAGTTTCTCCCACTTGGAGTTTTTTTACTCATCGTTTGAGGCACTCACAGGACCGCCACAGAGAAGTATCTAATCCTGACAAGTCCTGCTAGCTATAGCAACCTGCCTTGCCTACCTGCATAAATCTGCAAATCAGAGACATGCCCAAGTCCAAAAATAAGACTTGAGACAAGTGCAAGATGATAAATTCATCCCAACATAGAAGCGGCTTCAGCAGCTATAAAATCAAGGCTTTTTCTGCTTGGAGCCTTTGGCATCAAAACCGATGGATTTTACGGAACTCCAGATTGATGTACCCAATTTTGAGGGACCCTCCCCGGGCTTCAGTATCCTGCCTTGCTGGAGGACTTTGTGAAACAGAAAAGAACTTAAGTACCAATATGAAACATTTGAATGCATAACTTGTAAGACTTACTTAACCCATGCTCAATAGCAGTTATGCCTGAAATTGTGGCTACGTCATATTTCATATGGGAGGGGAGGGGGCACTCAGAGGGTTGGAATAAAATGCTTAATAATGTACCTCTATGTTGGGATCTTCAAAAGCAGTCCCTTTTTAAATGTTTTCAAAAAAAGGCTGGCTCTGAGGGTTTTTTTCCCACTTAGGACAGAGTTTCGGCGAGTCTGGCTATGTCTGTCTGGTTATCTGTCTGCATTTCTGCCTACCATAGGCGTTTGCCTCTAGTCTGACCTCTTAGGGAGAGTTTTTAGAGTGAGAATGCTTCATCATTCATCGTAGCAAGTGTCAGCGAGGGGCCCCAGTAGAACCTGACAACTCGCAGCTGAAGTGAGAGTAGGTACAGTACACACTGAACACGCAGTTCTTATCCAAAATGTTGTGCTTTAATGACTTTGCAGCCGGTGTTTTTTCCAAGATTTACGATTTTAACTCATGTAAATGTGTAATTGATTTCCCTTTCTAACTACAACAGTCTGTGATGTATATTTTAGGCCATCACTAACAATAATTTGAAACTTAGTACACATGCTGATGGAAACCCTAAGTTGTATTGTATTGTTATTTCTATCGTGCTTTCCATTCCCCTTGCAAGGCCTAAAGCATTATAGATGTTCTAAGTCGGCTGGGATTTTATCAAAAGGTGAACGACGTAACTAGCTCATGTTACTTCTAACACTCATGCATCTTTGAATCCATTATGTGACTAATGTCTGGAAGTTGGAATGTTGAATTGGATCCCTGTAAATGCTATTGCTAGCAGGTGTGCTATGTTATCATCATTTATATAGCTCTTTGTATCTGCATTATGGCGCTGTAGTGCTTTCTTAATCTGGGCTCGCTTTCATACTGAATCTTAGAACGCATTAATCAGTCGGTTGTATATGTTTGGTATTGTGGGCTTAGAAGACAGAACGTTTAGTTTAGAAGAGATTTGTGTCTGTTAATGTGAAAGTAAAATGGCTTTCATGTGGAGCCTCACTGGAATTCATGAGTGTGGTGAATGAGTTTGCCCTTTAGCTGCTTACCATGCATGTAACTGGTAATTGCATATGGTGAATGATCAGTGGCGTCTCATGTCTGGACTTAATGTAGGGCATTGCATTTATGTATGTTAGCTCATGTACAGCGCGATGTTGACTCTATTCAAGGGTGCCAGTGCATTTGACATAGCTGCAAAAACAGACTAATCAACACACAGCAGAAGAAATCTTCTGCCAGGTGAATAGTGACAGTTTTAATTAAAGCCTCTTGCTTTTTATTTTCATGTATTTTGGGTAGATTCGGTTTCTGTCATGAGATCACTGTGTTAAATGGAACGTGCTCAGATCAGCAAGTAGAAGTGAGCAGGAACTGTTTCCTACCACTTTTACTGTTAAATAGATGAACTGCATTTTGTAATAATTTTTATATTTTCGGTACCTTCCTTTTTTGATGTTTTAGCACACCTCTTATGTATTACACAATGCAGGCTGTGCATTGCTCGCATACTGGATGACAGCCGAAGCTGTGTCTCGTTGATGGGTCTACAGAGTTCGGCTGTGCTACGGTGGGCTGTGTTGAGACACCCCAGTGTTCATCAGATGCCCCCTTCTCTACACAACCTTCTGACAGCGCAGATCACAGGGTGAGCACTGTGTGCTAGTGTCCACATTAGGCCACAGTAGTCATTGTAAGTCTGCTGCCACTGTGATTGTCCCTTGCTTTCTTTCCACGAATGAGAGAGACCTGTGTGGGCAGAAAGGGATTGTGTCATCCTACGATGACATGACTCTGCCTTTAAAAATCAGAATCTGGATGTTTAATTATACATTTTGGGATTAACAGCTACACTGTAATATTGCATGGCAGATAAAATCTAACAACCAAGAAAGACTAAAACCTGTTCTGTTTTCTACAGCAGTCTTTCTTTGTGGTGCCAGTGGCGGCTCGCACAGGTAATGCTGTGGGGCGGTGGGGTGGGGCAGGGAGTGAGGGGGTTGTGGAGTTCGACATACAACGGGAAAAATTAAAGTAAAGAAATAAATAAATTAAACCACTTACCTTGCGCTCACTGAGTCGCAAGGTAAGTGGTTTTATTGTGGAGCTTGAATCAATCTCCCAGATCTTGTCCTATGAGGCTGTGAAGAGATAGGAGAAGTGTCCATGACTGGCGCTGGTGATACAGAGACAGGTGCAGTCGTTGGGCTCCCAGAGTTCTCAATTGAAACAGTTTTAATGCTGACATCTGGAGCTGAAGAATGATGAGGCAGATGCTTGAAATGCGAAGAATCTCGTGTAATGGACTTTCGAGGTTGGCGAGCAGTCACCATGTGTCCTTTACTGGTCACAACTTTAAATAGGTTTTCTCTTTTGTTGTACAAGGGCTCAATCTCCTTCTCTAAATACAGTGTTCTTAGCACCTCAACGTTTGTCTGCATAGATTTTCATCTTGTGCTTGTGACACACATCTGTTTGATGAAGTTCACCATCATTAGTTGATCCTTTATTGGTCCATTGTGGCAACTTGGTCGTCATGGCTTTCCCAAACATAAGAGTTGCAGGGCTTCCACCTTGATTTGAATGAGCAGTCAATCGGTATGCACAAAGAGCAGAATGAAGAGCTGATTTGAGTTCAAGCCTTTTAAGTGCAGCACGCTCAACGGTCTTCTTGAGGGTACTCATAAAATGCTCAACTATGCCATTTGCTTGTGGCCAATGAGGTGTGCTTTTCTGATGCTTGACATTTAGATGGGTAAGAAAGTCTTTAAATTCTCGACTGTTGAAGTGGGCTCCATTGTCGGACTTCTGAATCGAAGGAACACATGTTGCAAAAATATCATTTAGCCTCTCAATGACTTTTTGTGAGGGATTGATGAGAGGTCTTCTACCAAGGGAAAACAAGAATACTGATCAATGATGGCCATTAGAGATGATGTCCATCATCAAGGGGTCCAAAGACAGCACCAGGGATTCTCTCACACACATGCTTTGGAAGATCAGGCCTGTTCAATGTATGCTAGGTTGTTTTGGGAGATAAGCAGTTGCACAAATGACAGGCGTTTAATTCCCTTTCAACTCTATCATCAAGATAAGGAAACCAGACTCGGTCTCGTTTAATGGAGACAATTTGCGTTGTCCTTCATGTGCCACTTCAATGACTTGTTGTCTCAGACTCTCTGGTATGACAATTGTTGAACTTCGTAAGACAATACCTTCTTGAGTAATGGAAAGTTCATCTTTCACTGCAAGTTCCAATTGATGATACCCTTTGTTCAGATCAAGGCAAGAGAAGACTTTGGCACTGTTAAACTGTGTGATCATATTGGCAATGTGTGGACCGATATGTCGTTCTCTTTCAGTTGCCTTGTTAGCTGGACGCATGTCAACATAGATGTGTACAGCTCCTTCACTGTACTTTTTGGGCACTACTACGATGGGTGAAGCCCATGGTGTCGGACCAGTAGATCGCTCAATTATATTATGCTTTAGTAAGGTCTCAAGTTCTTTGTCAATAGCTTCCTGTAAATGAAATGCAATTTGATGATGTCTTTGAGCAACAGGACGAATGTCATCATTAAAATGCAGTTGCACTTTCATTGTTTTAAGTTTTCCTAATCCATGAAATAATGATGGGAACTGACTTACTATTTTGTGATCAGCATTCCTGTTGTAGATTACAGATATCAATCCCATTTAAGCAGCAGTACTAAAACTGAGTAAGCAGGCACTTGACGTAGTACCTTGAAGTATGTGAATTGGTGCTTGTATTTTTGTCTGTTTGTGCTTCATGATCGCTATGAATGAACCTTGACTTTTTAATGGTGTCGATGCAGCCCATGTATACACTTTAGTATTCAACGGTGTGAGACGGGGTGTGATGACCAAAGGTGTCATGCTTCATCATAGGGGTGCCTCCTCGCGTGAGAGACCTAGTCTCTGCGCGGGCTACGACCCCCTCGCTGCGAGGGAGGAGCTCAGGGATGTTTTTGTATGGGGTCGGTGGGTATTCTAAAACCCTATGTGAAGCTGGTGTGTTGGAAAGTAGTGCAGTGCTGTGATGTGAGTGATTTAAAACTAACTACGGGGTTAGCTATGATGCAACTTTTATTCAGCTACCCGGTGTCAGGATTAAAAACAGAATATCGCTGGTAACACAGGTGCCGTAATTAGAGGCTTCTGTGTTGTATCAAGACCAACATGTTTCGGCCAGCAGACCTACAATAGTATCACGGCCTTCTTCAGGGTCAGAGATACAGCTAACTGCAATGAATAAGTGAATGCTCCGTGAAAAACATGAGAAAAACACGTGCAACAAATAATAGTATAATACTGAACCAATACATTTTAGCCTGTTCAGTATGTTCAGCGCACAACCTATGATGGAAACAAAGAACATCATATCAAAATTGTGTACCATTATTTGCATCAGGTTTGGAAAAATATTGCTCGAGTACAACTTTCAATAAATCCTCCCATTAAATAATACATTGAGACACATTCCCATATTAGATCAATGTGTATTAACATGCGATGCGTGACTCACCACTTTTGGTTTGTGCAGTTCACAAACATCTGTCCCGGCATAATAGCCATAAGGTACGTGCGCCAAAAACCTAACAGAGAAGGTTTTTAGCATTAAAAATAGAAAATCCCAAGGGAGGGAGAGACAGTACATGTCATGATCGATATGTCAGGATTAGAAATGAAATGGCCAGAGGATAGGTGTATATGTCCTGTAGCTCAGCGGTGCCACTAGATTAAAAGGCACACTCACCTCTCATGTCAGCTCGAACAGAGCAGGGTGTAAAAGACTTGGAACCCGACAAGTCTGTTTAAGGCGGGGAGGGGGGGCGTTTAACTAAGGGTTCTTTTTGAGGCAGGTGTGGGAGGGGTGCTGAGCTCACCCGACTCCGGAGGTCGTACAGGGGTGTGACAGGCAAATAAAATGTCGATGCGGAGAGTGCGTGGCAAGGGGCCAAACACTGAGGGAGGCACAAAGCGTGTTGTGATGGCCACCGGGTGAACACAAGCAGAGCGGCACAATGTGTATCGCATTGGTGCCGGCCAGGGGGAGACTGTGACGGCTCAATGCGCTGTATCTGGGCGTGGCTAGGGAGATTAATAAAGAGAGGATGGGTAGTCTAGAAAGGAGGGACAGACTCTGGCTAGCATTTTCCCAAGGTCAGTATGCCGATTAAAGAAAACTCCGTGTGACGGCGGCCAGAAGGAGGTTGAACCGCAAGCCGGGGATGGGGCTATCTGTCACAAGGCAGAGCGCGCAATGCTCGCACTTACCACAAGCGATGGGGTCCCAGGACCTCGTAACGCACGTCCAGGCGCAGGGTGGAAGTGAAACGAATCCATCGGCATTATATACAGTGGCTCATCAATGTTGATGAAGCGAGATGTGGTGCACCTGGGGCAGCCACGGCAACCGGAAGCGAAGGAATGATGGGTAATGTAGTTCTGGCCCTCGCCAAGAACTACAGGCCAACGTGTGTGTCAAAGGACCCTGAAAGGGTCGTGCCTAACTGGGGTGGGGCAAGGGCAAGAGCAGCAGACATGTGTCCAGGGAATACATGGCTTCTGCACGCGTTGCAAATATTGCCGATGATAAGAAACATCGTGGCTAGGCTCCAGCGTGGGTATGGTGTATGGAATCAACCCGGGGAGAGCTCAATAAAGCGCTGAAGGGGAAATGCGTTGAAACCTCCCGATGGTGGGATGGAAGATAAAATGGAATATGATAAAACGGGGGAGGCTCAATGGAGCACTAGAAAGGATATGGTGAAAAGGGGGTTGAGGAGAGTCGCCCAGGTGGGGCATGCGGTGTGTGCGCGAGCAAACCTGGAACATACCTGTAGCAGGTTGGCCAAGGAGTGCTGAATCAAAGGCTGGTTCGGAAGGAACCACTAGCTGTGGGGAGCCAGTTGTAGGGCCCCGCAAGCACAGTGCATAAAATATGCACGCGAGAAAGGACCTCAACATTACCACATGGGTGGGTCTCAAGAGAGCGCCAACCATGGTATCTCATCATTAAGCCCCGTGTCTGCAGTGCCCAGCCTATACACCCATCTCTGCTCAAGCCTGAGAAGTTTGACTGATAAACCAGAGGTGGTTGCATTCAGATTTGGTTGTCCAGAATCGTCCAACTGAGAGAATCTGCGCCATTTTGCATATCAAAGAAGTGTTTGGTAAATTTCGTGATTTGTTTGGCACACCTGATTGTACTTTTGTGTTCCAGGATCCTAGTTTGTACTTTTCTAGTGGTCATCCCCACATACCTCAAGCCACAAGGGCAAGTGATGAGGTAGACCACCCGCTCACTATTGCAATTAGTGTTTTGTTGCAGGACCCAGGGTCTAGAAGTTCCTATGTCTATACTTTTAGTCACTTTTGTCTGTGCGCAAGCAGCACAGGACCCGCAAGGGTAGTGGCCCTGGACATTAGGTAAGTTCCAAAGAGTGTTGGGTCTAGGTGTATTCGTAGGTAGGGGTCTGGTGTAAATCAGGGTGTCTTTTAAGTTGCATCCTCTTTTGAAAGCGAACAGCGGTTTTTCCAGGGTCAGCTGTCCCTTATTAAGGATATTCCAGTTGTGTAACATGGACCTCTTGACCACGTTTGACAGTGTGCTGAAGGTGTTGACGCACACCAGTTTGGACGGTGACTGTTTGACACTTGGCTGTTCTAGTAGCGCTTCTCTGTTGTTATTCAGAGCCCGTTTAGACGATTTTCTAATCAGGTTGGCAGGATAATGTCTATCTAGTAGGTTGCTCTGTAGTTTCGCTTTGTGCGTGTTGTACTTTTCTATACTGGAAGAGTTCCGTCGGAGTCTCAGGAACTGACCGTATGGTAAATTGTCCTGCAATGATTTAGGATGGTAACTCTCATATTGGAGTAGGGCATTGCGGGCCATCGGTTTCTGATGCAGTTCGGTTTCAAGAGTTCCTCCAGCTGGGTAGATTGAGAGATCTAAGAAGGCCAATTTCTCCTTACTGTAATCGCATGTAAAGCTTAAATGGTCATTGCAATTGTTCAGCCAGTTGTGAAAGTGGTTAATAGTCACATCGTCTCCCCGCCAGATGACGAGGATATTGTCTATGTACCTCTTCCATAGGATTATGTGGGGGAGGTACGGATTATCCCTCCCTAGGACAACACCTTCTTCGAACACATGCATGTAAAGGTTCGCTAAACTGGAAGTGAAGGTGCTGCCCATGGAAGTCCCTGAGATTTGGCGGTAGAGGTGTGTCTCAAATTGAAAGAAGTTTTCTTTCATTGCCAATTTTGCGCAGTTCATAATGAAGGGGATTGGTGTGATGTCTTGGGTGGATGTTGTGTCAGAAGTTGCCCGACTGTGTCTAAGGTTGGATCTTGAGGCATACAGGTATATAGTGATTCAACATCGAAGGACACAAGGTAGTCAGTATGTGGGTCAAAGTCCATGCCATTCAACAAGCGTAGCACATCTGTCGTGTCTTTCAGGTATGTGGGCATCTTGCTCACCAATGGTCTTAGGAAATGATCAACAAACTGTGATAATGGTTCCAGCGCAGAACCGATGCCAGAGATAATCGGTCTGCCTGGGGGTGGTCTCTGTGGTTTGTGTATTTTGGGTAATACATAGAAATAGGGAGTGGTCGGTGTTTTGGTGCACAGGAAATCAGCTTCTTTAGCCGTAATCCAACCGTTTTCATAAGCTTCCTTCGTCATGAGAGAGATGGTCTCTGTGATCCGTTCTGTTGGATCTTTGTCCAAGCGCCGATAGGAAGTGTTGTTGTTGAGTTGTCGTAGGCATTCAGCCCTATAGGTATCTGTGTCTAGTACTACCGTTGCTCCGCCCTTGTCAGCAGCTTTGATGGTGATGGTTTTATCCATGCTCAAGGAGCGGATTGCTTGTTGTTCGCTTTTTGAAGTGTTCTTATATGTCCTTGTTGGTAGAGCTAGTCCAGAAGCCAGATCTTTCAGAACCGCTTTTTCGAAAGTGGCTACCTCCGCTGGAACTGAGCCAATCGGTGGATTAAATGTCGACCTTGGTCGTAGGTTGGTGTTTGTATCCTCTGCGCCCTCAGTCAGTGTGTTCTTGTCTGCAAAGAAGAAATGCAGTCTTACTTTTCTGAAGAATTGATATACTTCTTGTTGGATTTTAAAGGGGTCAGCGCTGTTTGAAGGTACGAACCCTAGTCCCCGACTAAGTACTTCTGTTTCTTCGGGTGTTAGTTCTTGTTGACTCAAATTGACTATCAGACTGGATCCCTGCTCGAGCCCGCCTGTTTTCCGGTCTTCGTCATGCTCCTCGTGTTCCGTTGGGCAACCGGGGAGCTCCAGTGTACCTGTTGTTGGGACCGTCTGCGGCCTCTTGATCGTCCATGGCCTTGCCCTAAAAAAGGCTGCCCGTAACCTGCTGGAGGAGTTTGTTGGAAATTCATCAATGGGCCTGGTTGGCCTTGTCCAAAGAAGGGGAAGGATGGAAAACTCCAGGGATTTGGGGGCCACCACTGGTTGTCCTGTGCTCCTCCTCGTGATCCACGCCAGTTTCTTTGGTTATGGAAATGCGATATTTGGTTGGTGTTGCCTTGACTTGTGTCTGAATCGCTGGATGTTTCTTCTCTATCAGAAGACGAGTAGTTCGATCCATATCTTCTACCAGCCATGTGATACTCTGGGGGTTGGTATGAGGAGTCAGTGTAAGGATACACTTTCTCCATGGAGAACTTTGCCCGGTCTTTCTTGAATTTGGTAATTTTACTTGTGAGGAGAGTCTCCTTGTATTCTTTGATTGTTTTATTCGTCTCTTCAAGGTTTTTTTGAAAACGGTGGCTCCAATGATGACCTTTATCTAAGACTCCAGTGTCTGAATCTGGATCAAGACCTTCTCAGCCTCCTTCTTGGCGGTGCTGATAATCAGTATTAACCAGTCCCTCGTGCAACGCCATGCAATGAGGGACCAGTCTTTCAGAAAGGAGGGATTATCAAGGAACAGCCTAGGGACATTGGTGACTATAAGTCCCGTAGGGTCACAATTGCCTCGAAGGTATTCCGTCATGATGGACCCATGTGTGGTAGTCCTGATATGCAATCTCTTTAAATTAGTGAGTTTATTCCAATCATCTGAGGTAGCCATAGTTTGAGTTAGGGGTGTCTCTAAAATACTGGGTGTGGTGAGAATGTCTGCCAATAATGCATCGTCAAATGCTAGTCCTGTTCGTTCAGACATGATTTGGCGTCACTATTAATGAGTGTGTGAGAGATGAGATGTTCCAGTCTATGGGAGAAGCAAGAACTGGAGGAAAAGAAAAGGAGCAAGGAAGAACGAGCCCGCAGCTGAGCCGCTGCACTAGAACTTAATCACACAAGGGGGCTTGAGGAGATTTTAGGACCTGCGGGAACCAACTCCCCACTCAACCTTCATATCACAAAACATAAGCCCCGGGTCCGAAATGCTATGGAGGAACAGCAAAAGGCTGAGTGTACTCTTAAACGCACAAGGGATTCCCTTTTCAGGACGGTTCCCCTCACACACCAAAGGTGTCATGCTTCATCATAGGGGTGCCTCCTCGCGTGAGAGACCTAGTCTCTGCGTGGGCTACGACCCCTTCGCTGCGAGGGAGGAGCTCAGGGATGTTTTTGTATGGGGTCGGCAGGTATTCTAAAACCCTATGTGAAGCTGGTGTGTTGGAAAGTAGTGCAGTGCTGTGATGTGAGTGATTTAAAACTAACTACGGGGTTAGCTATGATGCAACTTTTATTCAGCTACCCGGTGTCAGGATTAAAAACAGAATATCGCTGGTAACACAGGTGCCGTAATTAGAGGCATCTGTGTTGTATCAAGACCAACATGTTTCGGCCAGCAGACCTACAATAGTATCACGGCCTTCTTCAGGGTCAGAGATACAGCTAACTGCAATGAATAAGTGAATGCTCCGTGAAAAACATGAGAAAAACACGTGCAACAAATAATAGTATAATACTGAACCGATACATTTTAGCATGTTCAGCGCACAACCTATAATGGAAACAAAGAACATCATATCAAAATTTTGTACCATTATTTGCATCAGGTTTGGAAAAATATTGCGCGAGTACAACTTTCAATAAATCCTCCCATTAAATAATACATTGAGACACATTCCCATATTAGATCAATGTGTATTAACATGCGATGCGTGACTCACCACTTTTGGTTTGTGCAGTTCACCACATCTGTCCCGGCATAATAGCCATAAGGTACGTGCGCCAAATACCTAACAGAGAAGGTTTTTAGCATTAAAAATAGAAAATCCCAAGGGAGGGAGAGACAGTACATGTCATGATCGATATGTCAGGATTAGAAATGAAATGGCCAGAGGATAGGTGTATATGTCCTGTAGCTCAGCGGTGCCACTAGATTAAAAGGCACACTCACCTCTCATGTCAGCTCGAACAGGGCATGGTGTAAAAGACTTGGAACCCAACAAGTCTGTTTAAGGCGGGGAGAGGGGGGCGTTTAACTAAGGGTTCTTTTTGAGGCAGGTGTGGGAGGGGTGCTGAGCTCACCCGACTCCGGAGGTCGTACAGGGGTGTGACAGGCAAATAAAATGTCGATGCGGAGAGTGCGTGGCAAGGGGCCAAACACTGAGGGAGGCACAAAGCGTGTCGCGATGGCCACCGGGTGAACACAAGCAGAGCGGCACAATGCGTATCGCATTGGTGCTGGCCAGGGGGAGACTGTGACGGCTCAATGCGCTGTATCTGGGCGTGGGCCAGGGATGGCTAGGGAGATTAATAAAGAGAGGATGGGTAGTCTAGAAAGGAGGGACAGACTCTGGCTAGCATTTGCCCAAGGTAAGTATGCCGATTAAAGAACACTCTGTGTGACGGCGGTCAGAAGGAGGTTGAACCACAAGCCGGGGATGGGGCTATCTGTCACAAGGCGGAGCGCGCAATGCTCGCACTTACCACAAGTGATGGGGTCCCAGGACCTCGTAGCGGATGTCCGGGGGCAGGGTGGAAGTGAAACGAATCCATCGGCCTTATATACAGTGGCACATCAATGTTGATGAAGCGAGATGTGGTGCACCTGGGGCAGCCACGGCGACCGGAAGCGAAGGAATGATGGGTAATGTAGTTCTGGCCGCCGCCAAGAACTACAGGCCAACGTGTGGGTCGAAGGACCCTGAAAGTGTCGTGCCTAACTGGGGTGGGGCAAGGGCAAGAGCGGCAGACATGTGTCCAGGGAATACATGGCTTCTGCATGCGTTGCAAATATTGCCGATGATAAGAAACATCGTGGCTAGGCTCCAGCGTGGGAATGGTGCATGGAATCAACCCGGGGAGAGCTCAATAGAGCTCTGAAGGGGAAATGCGTTGAATCCTCCCGATGGTGGGATGGAAGATAAAATGGAATATGATAAAACGGGGGAGGCTCAATGGAGCACTAGAAAGGATATGGTGAAAAGAGGGTTGAGGAGAGTCACCCAGGTGGGGCATGCGGTGTGTGCGCGAGCAAACCTGGAACATACCTGTAGCAGGTTGGCCAAGGAGTGCTGAATCAAAGGCTGGTTCGGAAGGAACCACTAGCTGTGGGGAGCCAGTTGTAGGGCCCCACAAGCACAGTGCATAAAATATGCACGCGAGAAAGGACCTTAACGTTACCACATGGGTGGGTCTCAAGAGAGTGCCAACCATGGTATCTCATCATTAAGCCCCGTGTCTGCAGTGCCCAGCCTATACACCCATCTCTGCTCAAGCCTGAGAAGTTTGACTGATAAACCAGAAGTGGTTGCATTCAGATTTGGTTTGTCCAGAATCGTCCAACTGAGAGAGTCCGCGCCATGTTGCATATCAAAGAAGTGTTTGGTAAATTTCGTGATTTGTTTGGCACACCTGATTGTACTTTTGTGTTCCAGGATCCTAGTTCGTACTTTTCTAGTGGTCATCCCCACATACCTCATGCCACAAGGTCAAGTGATGAGGTAGACCACCCACTCACTATTGCAATTAGTGTGTGTTAGAACCGGGGTCACCGATTCCGACACAGTAGCTTGGCGCGAGGCAGGAAGGCACAGCGCTAGGAAGGCTCAGCGCTTACCCAGCAGGACACAGCTCTCCTCAGGCCAGGCGCTGGCAGTAGATGGCAGATGTAGCTGCAGTCCTCTTGGTGGTAGTTCCTTGAAAGTAGTTTCTTGTTCGCAGTAACTTGGGGGAAAGGGTAGGGGGTTGAGTTGGCGGGCACAAAAGGCAGGATGGTTCCCTGCGGCACACTGGAGTTGGTCCCCTGGGTTTCCCCTCACTGGGCAAGGTCAGCAGGCTGGCAGAGCCCCTCAGCTATCTTGGGTACAGCAGGGCCTAAGCTCAGTCAGTCTCAGTAGTGTAGGTTCCCCCTAGGCCCAACAGCCTATACTCCGGCAGAGGTTCCCCCAGGTCCAGTGGTGCCCCAACTGACTAGTTAGGTTTCCCTCCTTTCCTCTTATACCCCTAGGTCAGGTGACCCTCCTGAAAGGCGGCAAAGTATAACTCCTCCCTGGGCTGGAAGGTTCCAGGAGCTTCTATCATGTCTGTCTATGTGACAAAAAGGCGGGACGGCAAGGATACAGTAACAGTATGTCCCAGCCTGATCCTAACTACTGGTGCGTGCATGTACAATGGCCACTCCGCAGTAGCAGGGGCCTGTGGCAGCCATATTATTAGGAGAGAGCACCTGCACCTCAGCACTGTTTGGCAGTGGTAAGGCGCCCGGAGACCTAGGTCCAACAAAAAGATGGTGGCAAAAATGAGGCGCAAAGAGAAAATAAACGGGGTAAGACCACCCTAGGGCTGACAGGTCTAACACGCGTCCCCCAGCCGAAAGTGGGGAGAGCTACCCAACCTCTAGGGAGTTCTCATCGCTAAGGCGGAAAAACTGAGAGAGACCGTCAGCGTTGGCGTGGTCTACTCCGGGTCGATGTTCCACCCGAAAGTCCATCCCCTGGAGGGAAATGGACCACCTCAACAATTTGGGGTTTTCGCCTCTCATCTGCATGAGCCAGCGAAGGGGTCGGTGGTCGGTTTGAATAAGGAAGTGAGAGCCAAAGAGGTATGGCCTCACCTTCTTCAAAGCATAAACCACGGCGAAGGCTTCTCGCTCGATAGTACTCCACCGCTGTTCCCGGGGGAGTACCCTTCGAGACATAAAGGCCACTGGCTAGTCTTGGCCGTCATCATTCAGTTGAGAGAGCACAGCTCCAATGCCATGCTCAGAGGCGTCTGTTTGCACGATGAATTCTTTGCCAAAGTCCGGAGTCCTAAGCACCGGAGCGGTGCACATCGCGTGCTTGAGGGTGTCAAAAGCTTCTTGACAGGCAGCCGTCCAGATGACTTTGCGTGGTTGCTTTTTTGATGTCAGTTCAGTCAGGGGGGCCACGATGGTTCCATAGCCCTTGACAAACCGGCGGTAGTAACCCGTGAGGCCGAGGAAAGCCCGGACCTCCGTTTGGGTTTTGGGGGGCTCCCAGGCCAAGATGGTCTCGATTTTGGCCTGGAGGGGTTGCACCTTACCCCCGCCCACCAGGTGTCCCAGGTAGACGACAGATCCCTGTCCAATCTGGCACTTGCTGGCCTTGATGGTTAGGCCAGCCCGCTGTAGGGCCTGAAGCACCTCCTGGAGATGCTCCAGATGGTCCTCCCAGCTGCTGCTGAAGACAGCTATGTCATCCAGGTAGGCAGCAGAGAAGGCCTCTAGGCCAGAAAGTACCCGGTTAACCAACCGCTGGAAAGTGGCCGGAGCATTTTTCAGCCCGAAGGGCATCACCCGAAATTGAAAGTGGCCCTCGGGGGTGGAGAACGTAGTCTTCTCCTTCGCTCCGTCCGCCATGGCAATCTGCCAATATCCTGATGTCAGGTCAATTGTACTTAAGTACCGAGCTGCTCCCAGCCGGTCAATGAGCTCATCCGCCCGAGGGATCGGGTGAGCATCCGTCTTGGTCACGGAATTCAGACCACGGTAATCCACACAGAACCGAAGTTCTGGTGTGGTGCCCGGGGGGGCCACTTTCGGCACCAACACCACCGGACTAGCCCAAGGGCTGCTGGAAGGCTCAATCACCCCCAGCTCCAACATTTTGGCTACCTCACTCTGGATGCTGGTCTTGACTTTGTCCGACAGCCGGTAAGACTTGGTTTTTACTGGTGGGCTGTCCCCTGTGTCCACATCATGGGTACACAGGTGGGTGATCCCAGGAGTGAGGGAGAACAACGAGGTGTACTGCTCCAATACCTGGCGGCAGTCCCTCTGTTGCTCAAGGGTCAAGGATGGGGAGAGAACCACTCCTTCCACTGATCCATCCTTCTCTTGGACCGCCAGAAGGTCCGGAAGAGGCTCGCTCTCCTCCTCTTCACTCCCATCCGTCACCATCAGGAGGGTAAGTTCCGACCGCTCCTGGTGTGGCTTAAGGCGGTTGACATGGAACACCCTGTGGGGTTGTCGGGGGGGTCTTGAGGTCTACTACGTAGGTGGTCCGGCCTCTTTTCTCCAGAATTTCATACGGCCCAGTCCACCGGTCCTGGAGGGCGCTAAGCTCTCCGGGCTCCATGACCCACACCTTCTGTCCAGCATCCAACTCCACCGTCCGAGCATTCCGGTCGTACCACTCCTTCATGATGGTTTGACTGGCCTCCAGATTGTCTGAGGCCTCCTTCCACAGCTTGGCCATCTGGCCTCGGAACGCCAGCATGTAGCTGACCACATCACGGGGGAGCTTCTTAGAAGACTTCTCCCACCCCTCCTTCACAAGACTGAGGGGCCCCTAACGGGGTGGCCATAGAGCAGCTCAAAGGGGCTGAAACCGACCCCTTCTGCGGCACCTCTCGGTAGGAGAAGAGCAGACAGGGTAAGAGGACGTCCCACTTCCTTCTCAAGTCCTCTGGCAGGCTTCGGATCATCCCCTTCAGGGTCTTGTTGAAGCGCTCCACAAGCCCGTTAGTCTGGGGGTGGTAAGGAGTGGAGAACCTGTAGGTCACTCCGCACTCCTTCCACATGGCCTACATGTAGGCCGACATGAAATTCGTGCCCCTATCTGACACCACGACCTTGGGGAATCCCACCCGGGTAAAAATCCCCATCAAGGCCCGCGCCACCGCAGGTGCAGTGATGGTCCTTAGAGGGATTGCCTCCGGGTAACGGGTGGCGTGGTCCACCAGCACCAAGATGAACCGGTGTCCCGAACAATATCAATTCCTACCCGCTCAAAAGGGGTACCGACAACCGGGAGCGGTTCCAGAGGGACCTTCAACTTAGTCCCAGTCTTGCCACTCGCCTGACAAGTGGTACAGGTCTTACAAAAGGTGTCAGAGGCAACTCGCATTCTGGGCCAGTAAAAGTGTGGGACCAATCGAGCAAATGTCTTATCCTGGCCCAGGTGTCCTGCCAGTGGTATCTCATGTGCCAATTCCAGCAGGAAGGCTCGGTAGCATTGGGGGACCACTAAGGCCCTTGATGACCCAAGCACCGGAGCCTTAGGCTCACTGTAGAGGAGGCCATCCTCCCAGTAGACATGGTAATTACCGGACTCTTTACCAGTCGCTTGGGCTTCGGCCTGCTGCTGCATGCCTTCAAGCGTGGGGCACTCTCTCTGCGCCCGTCAAAATTCCTCCCGGGTCGGCCCTCCTTCCACCTGCCACTCGCAGGGGTTGGCAAGTCCCCCACGGGAACAACATCCACCTCAGCGGACTCCGGGGTCACCTCCGCGGGCTCCCCATCCATCTCGCAGGGTGCATCCTCAAGGATGTCTTCTTGTCCAGCAGTGGGCTGGGCCATTGTTTCAGGCTCCAACCCGGGTTGAGTTCCTTGCCGGGCAGCCATGGACCGCGTGACCACGCAGGTCCACCCTGGTAATCCCAGCATCTCAGCGTGGGCGTTGAACTCCACCTCCTTCCAGGCAGTATGTTCTAAGTCATTTCCGAGCAGCCAATCAACTGGCATGGCAGGGCTCACCGCTACCCTCAACAGGCCTGAGACTCCTCCCCACTCAAAGGGAACTTGGGCCACGGGGTAATGACCCAGGCTGTTGTCAGCCATTACAACCGGGTGGAATACTTTAGGAATCACCTGCTCTGGGGACACCAGCTGACGTCTTACCATCGTCATGCTGGCACCCGTGTCCCTCAGAGCCTCCACCTCCTCCCCGTTCACCAGGAGCCTCTGCCGGTACTTGGCAGTGTTCGAGGGTACCTGAACCTGTGGGACCATCTCTCTATCCCCCAGGGAAACTAAGGTCAAGCCTGTCCACTCACCCCCCTTACCTAGGGACAACTCCTCCCCCAGCGCTACACTAGCCACCCCGGGGCTCTTACCTCCTGTGGGGGCTGGGGTCCTTTTGCGACACTGGGGATCCCCCTTGTAGTGCCCAACCTCCCCGCACTTGTAGCACCGGACAGTTCTGGGCTGCTGACTCTTGTCAGGGTAAGTGGGTTTCTGGAATCCAGATTGGGGTGGGGAACCTACCCCTTTCCCCTGCAGTCTATTTTGGGGGCCTTTGACGAACTCCTTCCTTTTATCTCCCCCCTCTCTCTTCTGGGGAAAACCCTGTCCACCTTTCGGGGGTCTCCCCCGGATCCCTTGTGGGACACCCGAGTGCTGACCCAGGTATCCGCCTCCTCTGCAAGCTCCCGCGGATCGGTCAGCTTGCGGTCCACCAGGTGTAGGCGCAGCTCCGGAAAACACTTATCTAGGAGGTGCTCTCTTAAGAATAGGTTGTACAGCCCTTCATACTCACTCACTTCGCTGCCACGCACCCAACCCTCCAATGCCTTACGGGCATAATCAAAAAAATCCACCCAGTTCTGTGTGGGGAGCTTGTGGCTATTGCGGAATCTCTGGAGATATTTCTCTGGAGTGAGGCCAAACTTTTTAAGCAGTGCCTCTTTCATGACAGGGTAATTTGTCTGATCACCTTTGTCTAAAGTCAAGAGTGTGTCCCTTGCCACCGGAGGTATGTACCTATACAGGCCTTCCCCCCAGTAACTCTCAGGCACCCCATGGGCTACCAAACGCACCTCATACGCCGCCAACCACTTGTCTATGTCATCCCCTACACTGAAACTGGCCACCACCTCCTTAGGTAGGTACAACTTAGGCTCTCGGGGAGCCCCAGCGGGTACGCTGCCACCATTCAAGTTGCCCTGCGCCCCTATCTGCAATGCTCGGAGCTCTAATTCTTTCAGGCTAAGCTCATGCACAAGCTTCCTCTCTTCCATGGCTAGCCTCGCCTCTTCTCGCTCCTTGTCCATCTTAGCAAGCTCTAGCCTCAATTGCCTCTCCTCCCTCCTGTCCTCGTACTCCTCCACAGACACACTCCTCGCTGACACACTACTGCCTGCCCTGGAACGTCTCCCTGGCAATACATTCTCACTGGTGTCTATTCGCAGCAGGTCTAGCTCTCCTGGAGCGTCCGGCTCCCCCTGTTCCTCGACCACTCTCCCCCCCGGGTGGGCCAATACCCATGCCCTCAAGGCTTTCTGAAGCTCCTCTCTTTTGGCGCCTCGCTTGACGGACACCCCCATCCCCTGACAGAACTCCCTCAGCTGCGCCACCGTATACATTTCAAGGTGGGCCAGCTCGAACTCCATTCTGACAGGTGGGGCCCCAGACAACTTAAGGGAAAACCGCTAGGACGTAGGCAACAGGTTTAACACCAAAGCATTTACAATCGGGCAATCAGGGAGAATTTTAAGCTTGCATTTACACAGGTGTCAGATTGCGGCGCACACTGAGTCACTGTAGGGTGCTGCACAAGCACAAGTCCTAATCCCACCGCTGAACGCCAATGTTAGAACCGGGGTCACCGATTCCGACACGGTAGCTTGGCGCGAGGCAGGAAGGCACAGCGCTAGGAAGGCACAGCGCTAGGAAGGCTCAGCGCTTACCCAGCAGGACACAGCGCTCCTCAGGCCAGGCGCTGGCAGTAGATGGCAGATGTAGCTGCAGTCCTCTTGGTGGTAGTTCCTTGAAAGTAGTTTCTTGTTTGCAGTAACTTGGGGGAAAGGGTAGGGGGTTGAGTTGGCGGGCACAAAAGGCAGGATGGTTCCCTGCGGCACACTGGAGTTGGTCCCCTGGGTTTCCCCCTCACTGGGCAAGGTCAGCAGGCTGGCAGAGCCCCTCAGCTATCTTGGGTACAGCAGGGCCTAAGCTCAGTCAGTCTCAGTAGTGTAGGTTCCCCCCTAGGCCCAACAGCCTATACTCCGGCAGAGGTTCCCCCAGGTCCAGTGGTGCCCCAACTGACTAGTTAGGTTTCCCTCCTTTCCTCTTATACCCCTAGGTCAAGTGACCCTCCTGAAAGGCGGCAAAGTATAACTCCTCCCTGGGCTGAAAGGTTCCAGGAGCTTCTATCATGTCTGTCTATGTGACAAAAAGGCGGGACGGCAAGGATACAGTAACAGTATGTCCCAGCCTGATCCTAACTACTGGTGCGTGCATGTACAATGGCCACTCCGCAGTAGCAGGGGCCTGTGGCAGCCATATTATTAGGAGAGAGCACCTGCACCTCAGCACTGTTTGGCAGTGGTAAGGCGCCCGGAGACCTAGGTCCAACAAAAAGATGGTGGCAAAAATGAGGCGCAAAGAGAAAATAAACGGGGTAAGACCACCCTAGGGCTGACAGGTCTAACACGCGTCCCCCCCAGCCGAAAGTGGGGAGAGCTACCCAACCTCTAGGGAGTTCTCATCGCTAAGGCGGAAAAACTGAGAGAGACCGTCAGCGTTGGCGTGGTCTACTCCGGGTCGATGTTCCACCCGAAAGTCCATCCCCTGGAGGGAAATGGACCACCTCAACAATTTGGGGTTTTCGCCTCTCATCTGCATGAGCCAGCGAAGGGGTCGGTGGTCGGTTTGAATAAGGAAGTGAGAGCCAAAGAGGTATGGCCTCAGCTTCTTCAAAGCATAAACCACGGCGAAGGCTTCTCGCTCGATAGTACTCCACCGCTGTTCCCGGGGGAGTACCCTTCGAGACATAAAGGCCACTGGCTAGTCTTGGCCGTCATCATTCAGTTGAGAGAGCACAGCTCCAATGCCATGCTCAGAGGCGTCTGTTTGCACGATGAATTCTTTGCCAAAGTCCGGAGTCCTAAGCACCGGAGCGGTGCACATCGCGTGCTTGAGGGTGTCAAAAGCTTCTTGACAGGCAGGGGGTAAGACCACCCTAGGGCTGACAGGTCTAACAGTGTGTTGTTGCAGGACCCAGGGTCTAGAAGTTCCTATGTCTATACTTTTAGTCACTTTTGTTGTGCGCAAGCAGCACAGCCTTGTGACAGATAGCCCCATCCCCAGCTTGCGGTTCAACCTCCTTTTGGCCGCCGTCACACGGAGTTTTCTTTAATCGGCATACTGACCTTGGGCAAATGCTAGCCAGAGTCTGTCCCTCCTTTCTAGACTACCCATCCTCTCTTTATTAATCTCCCTAGCCATCCCTGGCCCACGCCCAGATACAGTGCATTGAGCCGTCACAGTCTCCCCCTGGCCGGCACCAAAGCGATACGCATTGTGCCGCTCTGCTTGTGTTCACCCGGTGGCCATCGCGACATGCTTTGTGCCTCCCTCAGTGTTTGGCCCCTTGCCACGCACTCTCGCGCATCGACATTTTATTTGCCTGTCACACCCCTGTACGACCTCCGGAGTCGGGTGAGCTCAGCACCCCTCCCACACCTACCTCAAAAAGAACCCTTAGTAAAACGCCCCCCCTCCCCGCCTTAAACAGACTTGTCGGGTTCCAAGTCTTTTACACCATGCCCTGTTCGAGCTGACATGAGAGGTGAGTGTGCCTTTTAATCTAGTGGCACCGCTGAGCAACAGGACATATACACCTATCCTCTGACCATTTCATTTCTAATCCTGACATATCGATCATGACATGTACTGTCTCTCCCTCCCTTGGGATTTTCTATTTTTAATGCTAAAAACCTTCTCTGTTAGGTTTTTGGCGCACGTACCTTATGGCTATTATGCCAGGACAGATGTGGTGAACTGCACAAACCAAAAGTGGTGAGTCACGCATCGCATGTTAATACACACTGATCTAATATGGGAATGTGTCTCAATGTATTATTTAATGGGAGGATTTATTGAAAGTTGAACTCGCCCAATATTTTTCCAAACCTGATGCAAATAATGGTACACAATTTTGATATGATGTTCTTTGTTTCCATCATAGGTTGTGCGCTGAACATACTGAACAGGCTAAAATGTATCTGTTCAGTATTATACTATTATTTGTTGCACGTGTTTTTCTCATGTTTTTCACGGAGCATTCACTTATTCATTGCAGTTAGCTATAGCTCTGACCCTGAAGAAGGCTGTGATACTATTGTAGGTCTGCTGGCCGAAACATGTTGGTCTTGATACAACACAGAAGCCTCTAATTACAGCACCTGTGTTACCAGCGATATTCTGTTTTTAATCCTGACACCGGGTAGCTGAATAAAAGTTGTATCATAGCTAACCCCGTAGTTAGTTTTAAATCACTCACATCACAGCACTGCACTACTTTCCAACACACCAGCTTCACATAGGGTTTTAGAATACCTGCCGACCCCATACAAAAACATCCCTGAGCTCACAGCGAGGGGGTCGTAGCCCGCGCAGAGACTAGGTCTCTCACGCGAGGAGGCACCCCTATGATGAAGCATGACACCTTTGGTGTGTGAGGGGAACCGTCCTGAAAAGGGAATCCCCTTGTGCGTTTAAGAGTACACTCAGCCTTTTGCTGTTCCTCCCTAGCATTTCGGACCCGGGGCTCATGTTTTGTGATATGAAGTTTGAGTGGGGAGTTGGTTCCCGCAGGTCCTAAAATCTCCTCAAGCCTCAAGCATAAACATAGACATCACACATCCATCTTCTTCATGTTACTTGACAATGATGTTGACAAACTTTTATTAGAAGATTTAGATGACTATCGACTTGGTTTAGTGTTTTTTTTTTTTAACTTTGTTTATTGATTTTCACATAGAGGTTAAGTGCAAGAAAAATACATGGATGCCAAAGGCAGCGAATCAAAGCATAATGAGAAAAACACCAGCACAATAGTGACAATATGTAGATGTACACAACCATAGCAATCACATTTGGGCCTCCAGTTACCGCTGTACTTAACCTGAAACATAAAGTCAGCATAGAATGGTTACATGCCAAACCAACCCCGCAGATCTCAAATGCAATGGTACATGGTATCAAGCCAAGCATCAACATGATCCGATGAAGAGGCCTCTGTCAGTGACCATCCACGATCAGGATGAGGGCTACGTTAGTGAGGTACAATGGTAGGGGGCATACTAATGTGCATTTCCAGTCTCCACTGGGTGCTCCAGGAGATATCTTTTAAGTAGATCCCAAATATCTCGAGGTCTAGACGAGAGTGGGAGCAGCTCGGCATAGATATTTGCCTGGTCCTGCCAGAGTATTAGGTCGTTAATCCACTCCTTGAATTTGGGTGCACGACCGCGGCCCCAGCGGCAGGCCACACGCCGCCTGGTAAGAAGAAGAGTAAAGGAGACAAACTTGCGGTGTGCCACTGGTATCTCCTCTGTGTGCCCCAGGATTGCGAGAAGAGGGGAAGCTGGGAGTTGCAGTGAGGTCATTAATTCCAGCGCAGTGAAAACCTGCTGCCAGTATGTAAAAACGGCATTACAGCTCCACGCGAGGTGCAAAAAGTCAGCAGCCTCCGCCTTGCATCTCCGCCTTGCATCTGTCGCATCGATCTGTCCCGCGCAGTTTGTGTTTGTGTAGTTTGACTGGGGTGTAATAGATGCGGTGCAGGAATTTGTAGTGAGTAATACGTAGCCGGCTGCTGGAAGATACTTGTTCGGTTTGCCTACAGCAGTACAGCCACTGGTTGTCTGTGACCTCATGGCCGAGTTCAGCGGCCCACTTATCCCGGGATGTGCAGGGTGTGTAAGTTGCCTCTGTGTACAAGCTATGATAGAGTGTGGACACCAATGGGATGGGCTGTCAGCACGCAGTACGTGATGTTAGGGTGCAACAGTAGGGGGCTCTTGAGGATAGGAAGGTGTTTACTCCTTGAAACCTTGCCTCAGGCGAATATAGAGAAAGAGATCCATGGGAGAAGGTGGCGTGTCTTTAAATAACTGCTGCGAGGTGCGGAACTTGCCATTGAAATAGAGGTCCCCCCAGCAATTAATATTATGTTTAGCTTTAGCCTTGATGAATACACCTTCCTGCAGTACAGGCATCTTTTAGTGGTATGTAAGTGGGAGCAGTGGGGGGTATAATATGGGATTTTGTAAGTGACGAGCAATGCGGTTCCACGCCAGGACTGTGCAGTCAACAGATGTCGGGCATGGTTTTCAAGGTGTGACTACAGTCATTATGGCCCCGTTGAGTGGAATAGGATCTGTCAGCCAGTGTTCAATTGCGACACGAGGTGTATATCTGGGGGGGTGGAACCAATAATGGGCATAATGTGCCTGAGCACAAAGATAATATAGTTCTAAGTTAGGCACATCAAACCCCCCGAGAATAGGGTTGTGTGAGTGTATCCTACTGCAAGCGCGGTTGTTTACCCCCCCAAACTAATCTTATTAGCTCCGAGCGGAGCTGAGAAAAGAACGGTCTGCCCGGATCATACTGTATATTTAAAAATAGGTATAAGAGCTTGGGGAGAACAACCATTTTGATGAGCGAGATCCGTCCCGCCATAGTAAGGGAAAGGGCATTCCACTGTGTGATACCAGGGGTGGCTGGTGACATTTGAAAGTGGTAGGGCGGTAAATAGTGCACTGTGGTGAGCGAGCGTAGCGAGTGAGCCCGAACCACCTACGGAGGGTTCGGGGGGGTCTCGCCCAAGAAAATTTTGAAAAAAGAGTGGGCAAATGTTGCATTCTCAAGCAAATTTGAGAAAGAGGTGGCTTGGCGAACACATCTCTGGGAGTAGCCAGACAAGTCTCTTTCCACTTGCACAGTTACATCACTCTCTCTGCATTCACATAGGCACACTACTCACCCTGCACTCATAGACCCATTACTCACCCTTCCCTGACACATCACTAAGCCTGCATTCACCCATCCACATCACTCACCCTGGACTCACACAGGCACACTGCTCAACCTGCACTCACACAGACATCACTCACCCTTCGCTGCACTGCACTCAATAGGTTTAATTTATTACAGCCTGTCTAGGTATTTGTGATACTATTTTAAAAAATTTAAATAATCCATTTTAACAATAATATACAGATAATTCCTTCAATTACATTGCTCATGGTGACCATAATGTGCCATATAGACAAAGCATTAAACAACAGTGGAAATGATAACACCCTTATAGCATTCGGATTCGGTCCTGCAAAAATTCAGTCATTGCAATGTTTGTTTTATGGAAAATAATTATTTTAAAAAATAACAAACTTATGTGAAACAGGAAACAGACAAAAATTCATTTACATGTGCAACATCATAAAAGCGAATAGAGATATCCTGCTTGGATCATAGCTATGATGCAGCAGTCAGCTGCAGCGCTTCATGACTTCCAGCCATGTGCATTGCTTAACTATTTATGCTTTTAAAGTGCCCGCCGCCAGTAGCACCAACAGGATTATATAAAGCAGAGCAAATCTCAGAAGGCTTTGTTTAAACAGAAACACAATACCGCAGTCCATCTGCCTCTCCAGGTGCGTGCACTTCTGATATAGCGCTGTCATTTATAACAAAGTATGAGGCGCTGAGCAGGAGAGATGTTTAATATCCTGATTAATAAGTAATTGTTACCACAGGTGTGTGTACCCAGCGCTGTGCACCGGCAGCGTGTAAAGGGCTGACCTGTGTGTACCCAGAAGAACGTTATACCCAGCAAGGACTATTAAGTAGTATAGGCACAGAATTGTATGTCTAGCGCCGTCTGCACTCCATGGTGTGTAGAGTTGTGTATCGGGCTGCCTATTACAAACTGTTTATACCTGGCAGTTATATACGGCAGTGTGCCATTAACTGAACATACTCTCGCATATGTGCTATCAGTATAGATTTTCATATAGTTACCTCCAACATTTACTCACCAGTGGGAATCAGCAGAGCGCAGTGACAGAGTGCATCTTTTTGCGTTTAGGAAGCGCTTAGAACATAAGTATTCTCTCCGGAGTTTTTACTTAAACGCATTATATTTTACTAATATGTATTTCCTGGTTTAGTTTAACTGTCTCAATCAGCACTGTCTAAGATGTCCCTTGGCATGAACTTAGTGCATTTAAAAAAATATATATCAAATTAATCACATCTAAGCAGTGCGAGCGCTGCTGGTGGTGTTTGTCCTGTTATTTGTACCCGCGGTGTGTAACTCGCAACGTGCACCCAGAACGGTTTATAGGCAAAGTGCACCCAGAAAAGCGTGTGAGCAGCGTGTACCTATTGGTAGAATACGAGGCATGAGAAGGAATCAAGTCCAGCTAGCTTTGATATTTTAAACCACATGCATCCAGCTCCGCCGAGGGGGGGTAGAACTCATACAGATAAAGTTGCGCCACTGCGCTTATATGTTTGTTTGCAAACTAAACACTGGCTCTGCCAAAATAGCGCGGACCGAGGCCTGGTGGATGCATTCAAAACTAACATTTCTTTCTCCCTAATTGCTGGGTCTCTCTCAGCAGTACCCCAGTCTGTGAAGTCCACTAGCACACTTGACAGGACAGCTCAGTGGGTTAAGACCCGCTAGCAGCCGCGGCAGGCATGCTCACCGGAGGGAGGGGGAGGGAGCGCGGGGGGAATAAAAATAAACAAATAAATAAAACGTTACTTACCAATCAGACCGGGGTCCCCGCTGGTGCCCGCCCGGCCGCTGCTGCAGGTTCAGCCGATTCCCGTCACCCGTGGTGGTAGCAGTGAACACAAGGTGTGTCTGCCTCGACGAGGAGGCTCTGACATCACACTCGCTCCTGGCTGGCTGGCAAGTACCGCCTACGTCTCAGCCAATCCAGACGCTGCTCCAGCAGCAGCGCCAGGATTGGCTTGAGCAGTAGTGCGCATGTTCTGTTTGGGGCTTAAAAATGTTTGCGACCAGCTCGAACATGCGCACTAGGCTGCTCATTAGAAGAGCGGCATGGAACAACCCTCGCTCTTCTAATGAGCAGCCTAGTGCGCATGTTCGGGCTGGTCGCAAAATTTCTAAGCCCTAAACAGAACATGCGCACTCTTGCTGTGCGCTCCGCCGACCACTTGAATTGATACATATTATTGTCGAATCGATGCATTTGCACTGAACTCCGGCTGCCCCGCCCCCTTCTGAGCTGACTGGCTCCGGCGGCCTGTGTATGTGATTGTGTAATTTGCAAATGTGAGTGAGAAACGGCAACGGCACGCACGCTTCTTACTCAACTCGACTTGTGCCTCTAATTAATTAGTGGGACAACGGCCAAGCGCCCTAATGGACGCACCCCCCCTGTGTGATACTGCTAGTGATGTGATCTAGTGCGCGCCCATAATTGAGTCTCATTAACTCCTCGCGATCAATGGTGACATGTATTCCCAAATATTTCACCTCCGTGGCACACCATTCTATGGGGAAATCAGTAGGAAATTGCTCCGTGGCTATTGTGAGCGGAAACATTTGTGATTTGGTCCAATTGATATGAATTCCAGAGAGGCCTCCGAATCGAACAAATTCATGGAGAATCGGATTGAGATTCTGCTGGGGATTTTTTATATACAGGGTAATATCATCTGCATAAAGTGAAATAAGGATCGGGCGGAGAAAACACCGAAGGGCCTTTTCCTGGTGGTGCTGTCTAATTTTTGCAGCTAGCGGCTCTATGGCAAGGGCAAACAGGAGGGGAGACAGTGGGCAACCCTGCCGAATGCCACGAGTGAGGCGGAAGGAGGGGGAAACATGACCATTAATTAAAATCTTCACCGTGGGAGAGGTATAAAGCAGAAGAATCCATGCTAAGAAACCTATGGGGAGCCCCATGCTTTGAAGGATAGTAAAAAGATAGTCCCATTCCACCGAATCAAAGGCCTTCGTGGCGTCCAAAAAAACAGCCACTAGTGCCAACTTAGGGTCCACAGTCTGCAGGACGGAGAAAAGAGTACGGAGGTTATGGGAGGTCATTCTTCCGGGGATAAATACCGCCTGGTCGGGCAGTACCAGCTTCTCCATCAATAAGCTGAGGCGATTGGCTAGACGTTTTGCAAGGATTTTTCCATCTGTATTGATGAGAGCTAGGGGTCTATAGGAGTCACAGCGGTCAGCTGGTTTTTCAGGCTTTAGGAGGGAAACAATAAGCGCCTCTCGCATTGAACCAGGGAGAATCTGGACCTCCTGAGCCTCCATATATACCTCCCTCAACACCTGGATCAATTGTTCAATTTAGGTCTTATAGAAATCAATGGGGAGGCCATCAGAGCCCGGGGCCTTGCCCGATTTCATCTGCATGATGGCTGTTCTGAACTCGTCGTCTTCAAACGGAGCCGCCAAAAATTCCCTTTGATTGTCGCCTAGCCACCCTAAGGTGATATTTTCAAGAAAGGAAGCGAAGTCTGGGGGTTCGGCCCGTCGGGAGTTGTAAAGGTTTGTGTAAAATTCAGTGAAGGTATGTAATATTGCAAGACTATCTCTGTGACGTGTCCCCGAGTCATCTACCACATCCAGAATATAGTTGGAGAAGTGGGGTAGTCAGATCTCCGTTGCCAGCGCCCTGCCGGGCCTTTCCCCCTCCCCATATCTGCGAGCAGTGAAGTATTTGCCGCGAAAGCGAACCTCTCGCGCAGCTGTGTCAGTATAGTCAGTGATTTTATCTCTACGTGTGACCTTCTGAGCCCCTGTGGAATCCCGCCACATATCTGTTTCCAGTTGCTTTATTTCCCCTTCGAGGCAGCGCAATCTGCGACGGATATCCCTGAGGACTCCAAAGCTTTTTGCTATACAAAAACCACGCACAGTTAGTTTAAAAGCCTCCCAAAGGGTGCTCATATGAGTGACGGAGCCTTTATTCCGAATGAAGAAGTCAGATATCTCTTCCCCAAGTTCCGCTTTGAAGGCAGTGTCCAATAGTGCTTCTGGCACTAACCGCCAGGTTCGAGGGGAAGCGATCAGGCTGGGGGGTGCAATCGTCATACACACCGGGGCGTGGTCCGAATGAGTTCTGGCCATGTGTTCCACTGAGTGAATCCAAGGAACCACCCCTCGGGATACTATCCAATAATCAAGTCTCGACCAGGAGGCATGTGCTGTAGTGTAATATGTGCCTACTCTCGCATCGGGGTGCACATGTCGCCAGGCATCTTTCAGCCCGTGATCAGGAAGCAAATGCGCTAGCGTTTCATGAGTTTTTGTGTAGTGATGAGGGAGAGGATTGGACCTGTCAGCAGCAGGGCACAGAGCAGTATTAAAGTCCCCCCCCCCAGATGACATGCGTAGATCCTCACTTTAAGAATGTGTCCCCATAGAGTAGTAAAGTAGTCCGGATCATCAGTATTGGGCCCGTAACAACAGACATGTGTAACTGACTGCGTACCCAGTGTACCCCAGAGCATGCAACTCATACCAGAAGGGTCGCTGAAAGTGCCGCCCAGAATAAAGGGTGTGTTCCTTTTGACTAAAATTAGAGTACCGCAGGAGTAGGTAGAGTAGGACGAAAATACCCGCTCCGCAACCCATCGACTACCAAATCGGGGAGGGCGGCGTGGGTCGACATGCGTCTCTTAAAGCATAGCGATATGGATCTGATACCTATCTAGATATGCAAGAAATTGCCGGTATTTACGGGGGTCACAAAGTCCTCTGACATTCCAGGTAAGCAATTTTAAGCGAAGCAGTTCAGGAGACGTGGTCATTATTCTGGGAGGAAGGAGTGATCGCTTAGAGCATCATGATGGTGTGTGCTATACGTGTCTAAATCAATGTACGCTGGCATAATTATCTGTTGATTCATACCTAACGGAACCGAGACGAACAACAACAACGATCCCCATCCCACCCCCACCCACAACAGCACCCCAATCATGCCGGTAAGATATCGCCCATCCCACTTCCCAGGAACTTGTGACATTATAGTCCAGGTCGAACAAGTCCAACCAACACAGAAGTCTAGTAGATTAGGGGGATCTCCCATAGAGGGGGTCGCCGGTGGGTCACGGAATCCTCCGGTCTCTCATGAGCTGCTGGGCAGCTACCCACTGGAGTGGGGATGTAATAAGAGAGAGCAGGAGGGTACTCGGCAGAGTTCAGGACTAACACTCTAACCATATATGAAAGCCATTTACCCAACATGTTAAGTTCGCATAGAGAAAGTTGCACTTATCTGCCCAATATGTGCTGGGGCCATTTAGGAACTTCCGAGATGTGTGAGATGAGTGGAGTCCCAGGGGTCAGTCCCAATTTCGCCTCAGAGTCTGAGTTTCTGGTTACAACTATCCTGGCAAAGGACGTGAGGTGCAGAAGAAATACAACAGGATATAGTGGCCTCCCGGGGATCAGTCCCCAGAGGGAGATGAAGCTCTGGATTCGCGGGTATCAGAGGTGCTTCTCTGCGATCTTCGGTTGACGGATTTAAGGAAGTCCTCCGCTTGCTGTGGATTGGAGCATATGGTATGTTTGCCCTGGTAGGATATCCGCAGGCGCACCGGGTACAGGGGTGCGCTTTTCGAAGTTTCTGCTTAACAACCAGGAATTTGCGCCTCGCTTCCTGCACCGCCACAGTGAAGTCTGGAAAGATTGTGAACTCCAACCCTTCATGCCGCAGCGGTCTGTTCTCTCGGGCCAGTCGAAGCACGGCATCTCGATCCCTGTAATTAAAGAGGCAAGCCACAATGGGTCGGGCGCACCACCCGGTGGGGGGCAAAGGCCCAGGGAACGATGTGCCCGCTCCACAACAAGCTGCGAAGAGTAGGCCCCATCACCGCATGAACCCTTCAGAAGGCGCTCCACAAAGTCCTCTATGCGGCCCGTATTTGTACTTACTGCAATGCCCATTATCCGGATGTTGTTACGGCGGCTGCAAGCTTCCAAATCTTCATTCTTTGCAGCAATAACTTTGAGCAACCTATCCATCTGCGACACTTGAAGCTGTAATTGTGAGGTGGTGTCTTCGGTATCTGATATACGACGTTCCGCTTCTTTGATTTGTTTGTCATGTTTGTCTACCTTCTGAATTAAGAAGTCTAAACGGCTGTTCATAGTGTCAATTTTTCCGGATAGGCCGGTAAGGCTGTGCTGCATAGCGAGGAGTAATGTTTTGACCTCCACCTCAGGCTCCAGAGGCTGCATCTGCACCTGTTCGCCGCTAGATTGGACAGGATCCTCCGGGTTGGATCGTGTGACCACCTTCTTGGCGTCGAAGACCAGCTTGGGCTGGCGGCCGTACGGCTTACCCATGTTATCAGAGACACTGCCCCTCCAGCCGTCAAGGGTTCAATGCCACCGTCTCCGCAGGGTATGGAGGAGCAGATGAAGGCCGCCGACGTAAAGCACAGTTGTGTCCGTCTAAGGAGTCAGCAGAGGTTTGGAGGAGAGTGACTTAGAAGAGAGCTCCAGGCATATGGAGGGTTGTATCCCGCCGCACGATCACCTACCCGAGGCCCAGGTTTAAGAGCAGGGGCAGTGGTGGGATCTGGCTGACACTGCAGATGATGGCCTAGAAATACGCAAGCCTAGAAGTTGATCGCAGACAGCAGCTTGGCGCAATAGAGCAAGCCTCCCACAAGGATGAAACTGTGCAGTCCAAACTGTGTCCACAACACTGTAGGGCGTAGGAGCAGAGTACTGCAAGCGCTGCTCCGCAGGAGGGCATCAAATGAGGATAGCAGTGGGGTCTCAAATGAAATGCGTCCCAAAATGGCCGGCAGCAGAGAGAGCCAATCCCCCAGCCGCGGCGTCAGGAGGTCCCAATTACTTTGCAGGCTCGCAGTTTAATGCCGGCGCCACATACAGGGGCGCTGATGTCAGTGAGGCGGGAAACACGGGTCGGTAAGGTGGGTAGGCCCCGCGTATATCAGGCCGCCTTAGGGTATGTGCCAGTAGAGCCTGTCAGCATTTAGCATTTACCGCAATGGAACGGCCGACACCCCGCCAGTAGACAATCATGGGCGATGGGGGCGGCTCATAACGTCGCGGCCGTGCAGGAATGAAGTAACGCTCCCCCCACTCACCGGCCTGCTCAGTAATAGCAGCGATAAAACCAATGGCGGATGCTTGCCGGTGCGGGATATGTCAGTCTTTCAGCATGGCTCCGGAGGGGGTCCAGAAATGCGGGAGTGCAGTCAGCAGCTGGGATCACCAACTCCGCCGCGTCCGTCCGAAGGGCCGCACAGGTGCTGCAGGTGAGGGCAGGGAGGCAGCCCGTCTCAGTGTTTGCAGGCTGCAGGCAGGAGCAGCAAGGAAGCGGCAGTGAGATGGCCGCGGCCGGGCCCACAGCCACGTGGAATCCCCGGGCTTGCACAGCGGCGGGGTCCGCGCAGATCTTCAGGCAGGGCAGCTCCAGTGTCTCGCTCCCAACCAGACCCGCCCCCAGGAGCTCTGATCTGGGTCGCAGAGCGGCGATTTTCACACCGGAGTGAGCACAGCTCCGGAGGGCAAAGCGGCAGCGATGTTTTAGCAGAGTTGATGTAGTTTAGAGTAGGATAAATGAAATATCGTGCTGCAGAGTGTCCAGAGCCTCACTGGCGTGCGGCCATCCTGGTCATGCGCCACCTAGCACCCCCTTGGTTTAGTGTTGATTTGTCTCAGCTGATGTTACCGCTTGGTCTTGTGGGCATGAGTAGAACGTCGCTTCTGGAACGTTTAGGCATCCATTTTGTTTTCTCTGCATGATGCACTTAGTTTTGCCTTCGCCTTGCAAACTGTTACAAAATGGTTCTCTTTCCTACAGCCTTTGCATACTTGTCCAATGGCGGGACATTTACCTTCATGTGGAAAAGAAAATCTGCATCTGAAGCACAGTTTCTTTCTCTTTGGACACATCACTTTGTGTCCTTCAGCCTTGTGTTTCTGCTTACTTTTGGATTACATGACTGACTTACTTTGGGCACCTCCGGCTTCCATGTCAGCAGCTTGTCGATCTGCACGTTCCTCAGCTCTCACAGCCACGAGTATTCACTCCAGTCTGAGTATTTCTCTCAGCATTCGTTGTCTGAATGAATCGGACAAACAACCATCTATAACTCTGAGACGTATGACTTCTTCATCATTAAATTAATTAAACTTACAATGTTTGATGAGTGTAACAAGACTTTCAACAAATTTGACCATTGTTACACCAGTTTTCTGTCTTTCTCGACTGAAAATGTATCTATCATAGTCGACATTTGGCATCGGATTGAACTTGATACTTAGCTCTTCTTTGATTTGACAGTATGTCATTTCATTAGCATGCAGTATTTTCTTTATTACTTCCTTTACTCCTTCACCCGCAAGATTCTTAAGATATTTGATAATCTTGGTATCTACTTCTTCCAGTGCATAGATGAAATCATCAAAAGTTTCTATCCAGGTAGTCCATCTGGCTCCAATATTTTGCTTCCTGCCAGTATCGAATGGAAGTGATGGTTTCAGGAAGGTAGCAGCGCTATTGACAAGAGCGGAGCCTGCTCCAGCAGCGTCGGTTGCTCACTTGGACTAGCACCTTCATTGAGCACTCGCCATGTGATAACATTTGGGTCATCACGCCCGCTCTCTGGTTGTGTGGCGATGTCTTCTTCTTTGGCGGTGAGAAGCGGCTTTCTTTCTTGCATGGGACCTTCACACTCTCACCTCTTTGCATTGTACCTGGTTTCTCTTTGTTTATCTGCTCTTGCATTTGGCTGGTGACGCTCGTTGCACTTACCATACTTGGTTGTCGCTGCTTTTAGCATTTTTCTGTAACTAGTTATTTCCATCTTTAACATCATTGTTTCGCGTGACCTATAGCTCAGTGTTGCGTTGTGGCTCAGTATCTTCTTTACGGCCTTACCAGCAAGTTTCTGGCCAGCGATAAGCAAACTTCTCTGAGAGGCCCTCATTCTCTTCGAAAGCTTCGCACTGGCTGGAGTGGTGCTTTGACTCCACATAGGCCAACCGTTGATCTTTACATCGACTGAGGCACATGTGGCACACATGAGCAGTTCGCTGGACCAGGGCAAACTCTCCGGGAGAGCACTGTCGATTCTTCGGGTTACGTATCCCCAATCTCGTCGCTAGTTGTACCATCTTCCCCAGCCTCGGTACATGTAAATGAGTACGTCACACATGGAGCTTGGTATTGGAAGTCTTTATTCCTCAGTGTGTAACTCAGGGGCAGTTTCTCCATTAGGGCTGTGGGGCTGTGCCCCTTTGAAATTCCTACACATTTACATAACATATTAAATAGATCAATTTATTTAGAGATACGATCGTATCTCTAAGTAAATCGATGTATTTAAGCCTGGGATGGGCTGTGTGTTTCAGGCTGCCTGCCCCGCCTCGCTCTGAAGCAGGAGACGGAAGCCAGGCTGTAAATCAACTTTTGGAACTGTGATGCCGGACGCAGGGCTTTCTGTTTTAAAGCCCTTCATTGCCATTGGGTTTATGGTTGCATGCACTCTGTAGGCCAGTGACGCAATTAGTGTCACGGTTTCGGGCGTCGGAGACTTCATCCCTGTGTAACTTCAGACGTCCGTCATTCAAAGGCGTAGATCCCACCCTTTCGTCACACGTGAGAGTGGATGCAAGCACGTCTGATCCGGTGCCTTGTTCTCTGTAATGGTAAGTGTTTCTTTGCAAGCTAAAGTTGTGTTATACATATTGTGCTGAGACCCCTCATCAGGCTAACCTCCCCCACTGTGACACCCCAGGATCTGACTGCACGTAGCTGGCACCGTTAAAAGTGGAGCTGCAGCATTTTTTCTACCACGAAATGGATCCAAATAACGAGCAGTGTTCGTTCTTGTTCCCTTGTGAAGTTGATCCAAATATCCAGTCAAGCAAGGCGAGAAATATGGGCTTACAGTGGGCCGTTCTCTGATGTGTAACATTAAAACTGCCCATGGCTTCATGCCCCTAAGTTAACACTGATGCCAAAAACATGGATTGACTTGCAAACAATGAATGTTAAAAACGTTGAGGCAATACATTTCAGTGATTTAGTTCCTCTCTTATTTCTCATACTTTACTTAATCTTGCATTCCCCAAGAGTTAGCTATTTTATAATGTTGTTGTTTATCTGTATTTTTTTCTGTGCATACTTTGAGGCTTGAGCCATGCCGGGTGTTTATGAGGGGCTTTGATTGAGCGCGCAGGCGCTAAGGCTGAAGCCAAACAAAGTGCGTGCCAGTGGGTTGGCCTCTCTGCAGAGCACATAGTACAATGTTTATGTATTCCATTTGCAACTGAAATTCTGTGGATGTGTGTGTAAAGGGGTACACAGATGTCAAAATATTTGCAATGCAAAAGTAAGAGAAAATAAAGTGCTTACATTTGGGGGAGTGCAGTGTATGCTTGGGGGCAGTGAAGTGACAGATGCAAGGAAGTGCATTCAGGGAAGAGTGAAAAGAGGGTGCGTAAGAGGAAAGAGAGGTGGTTAAGTTGTGCAGATGGACGAGATATGCATAGAAAAAGAGGATACATATCTAACATAAAGCACACATAACTGAAGGCCAAAACTCCTTCCACAGGCCTCAATGCTATTTAATTCACAGACTCACTATTTCAGAATTTAAACATTTCCAATGTTAATTATTTATAACAAATCATTGTTGTTACTCATTTATCTTAATGCAGTAAGATATGGGGCAGTTTTTAATGTGTTTAATATTTCAAGACTATACTTTCCCTCTGCTTTATAAGCCTTGCTTTATCGCTACATTCATTTGCTTTGAAATGTACCACTTGGCAATTTTTTTTCATTTGTTTCTCAGGAGAGGGACCCACCCTGGATCCCAGGTTTGTCCATTAAACCTGTTCACATCGCTCGCTATATAAAGGTCATGCCCAATGTTTACGCCCCCACCACTTTCAAATGTCACCAGGCACCACTGGTGTAACTGCTAACTCAACATTCTAAATCATGAACTCTATCTCCACATCCAAACACTTACGTAACTGTTCTATGGAGCCCGTCAGGAACCAAAAGAGTCATGTCCTCTCTAACTCACAAGCCACTACAGTCCCTGTATCCAACGCTCCATCGCGGTCAGCGTGAATTTTGGGATTTTTTCTGGTCAAGCGATACTAGATAGCCCCAGTTGGCACTTTATGCTTTTAAGCACTGCATTTTGATTTATTCTTTAAAAATTCATAACTCCGGTTCTACTTATTGGATTTTGTCATTTTGGTCTTGTTTTGTTTTTTAATTAGGCTCTGTTTTATTAACCAGGTGTGGCATCTTTTTGAGTGGTATTTTCACTGTTTTGCTGTTTTAAGTGTTGCACAAATACTTTACACATTGCCTCTTAAGTTAAGCTTGACTGATCTGTGCCAAGCTACCAGAGGGTGAGCACAGGTTAATTTAGGGTGTGTTTGTGACTTTGCCTGACTAGGATTGTGGTTACCCCTTGAACAGGGTGCATACTTCTGCCAACCAGAAACTCAATTTCTAACATCCGGTCACTCTAGGCAGGGACCAGCATCAGGGGTGTAGCTTGGTCAATAAGATTGCCGAGGTCTGAGCTTTAGAGTTCCCAACAGTCACGCCGAGATGTCTTGTTAAAATACATTATAGGAGTAGCAGGACATGAGGAGGGCTTAAGAGGCAGTGGAAAGAGAGACGCGGGTAGATTGGTAGAGGCACTTAAAACATAAAATGTTTAGAACTAATCAGCATTTTTTAAGGCCTTCAATACAGAGATGAGAGAGAGAGAGAGTGTGTTTGGGGGGGTGGTGTGTGTGTGTATGCTTCTGTCAGTGTGCGTATGTAAAAATACCAGGTGAAATCCAACTGACTCTTCATCATACCCAACCAAAAGCCCTTTTACCGAACTATTTACTATAGAATAAATGTTTTAGAGAGGTGTAACACCCCAAACACCCCCCTGAAGATATGGCATTGCCCAGGACACTTAATGCTGATGGCTGCGCCAGTGGAAGAGCTTTGGAGCCACTTTACAGTTTATTGCTTTCCTATATGAACCTTGTTGCATTATTTAATAATATTTTTGTTCATTTGGTGGAATGTATGCTTTAATTGCTCCAGCGTGACTTTCAGGAATGATATACGAAACTCTATTCGGCTTTTCCATGCTAAATATATATTAACAATTGTGCACTGCATTCGATTTTCTTTGAATTGAAGTATATATTATATATCAGTACTTTGCTAATATCAGTACCTGAAAAAATGTTTCATAATTGACGCGGCTAGCAAAGAGACATGACTCATGTTAAGTGTGTGACTCACCATGATACATGACTAACACATTGTCTAGTTAATATGCAGCTCTGAAAAGCACATTATGTTGGGTATGAGCTCGTCTCTAGATGCTGCAGAAAAACAGACTCGTCCAAAGAGGGGTCAAGGTAATTTGTGCTCCATCAGAAATGCAGCCTATACAATTGCAAACGCATGGTGCGGCAGACTAATTAAATGCCAGGTTAAAGAAGGAGGCGTTCACAGCGTCTGCATTGATATAATAGAACGCCCCCTTCAGTGTTGTTACTCCTGAATACACTTACCATTTCATGTATCCCTCATCAAACAGACAACGGAGTTTACATCATCACAATACTTTTTTTGATGAAGTGCATATTGTTACTATATAGACACAGCACCTGAACAAAGAAAAGACACATTATTTGTTAGTTAATTTTGCAATTAGTCAAGTAGGCGCAGATTTTAGTAAGCATATGGGTCCTCACAGTGTAGCAAATATTAATCCGAGATTTACAACTTGGATAGAAATCAGCAAAGCAGAACAAACGGAGGCATTTAAAGGCATGGGCAAAGTGGGCCCCAGCCTTTCAGGAGCCCCCCTGATAGACCCAGCTCTGTTCTGCAGAGTCTTGCCCTGAAGACCTTGAATAATTATTAAACAGATTGTTTTAAATACATTTAACTTTCATTTATTTTTAATCTGGATGATATGTGAGAGTCTATTACAGACATTTTGCAGAGAAATGTGTTTATGTTTAAAGCAACATCCATAAAAAAGTTTCTTTTAGATCAAAACAGAACCCCACATATGAGAAATGAGAGGGTGTCACAGAGATTATTTGCAGGAATGGTAGTGGGCTGCTGTTGTGTAACAACATTGAAATCACACACCACTATCCTTGAATATCAGATGTAAACACATTTAGAATTTGGACGAGTATGTCTGTGCACTGTCAGTGACCTGGCCAAAGAGGACATGAAACAGCTGAAATTAGATCATATATACAAAGCTGTTCTGAACAGGGGGCACCAAAATACGTTTGGCCCAGGGCCCCCAAAATCCTTAAGATGTCCCTGAGAAGAAAGATGATTACTGTGTGCCACATGGCCCCCAAAACATATTTATGCAAAGAACGGCCCAGATATACAAAGCCTTTGTGCCAGCATATTCAACCTGATGCTCCTGCTGTTACATTGCAGATCGTATCTAAATGTGGACTAAGATGTCATACTCTAGTTGCAAAGGCTAACTTTGATAAATCTTGTTTTAAGGCCAGAGCAAGGGCGTAACATTAGTATTAATGTTTCATGCGGCGAGTTGAAGGTTTATTATCCTCGGGTCGATTGTTTAAATAAATCTGAGTAATTTAGGGAAGAGGTAGAGAAGACTTTTAGAGCTTGGTAGTGACGGGCATTCGGGTCATGTTCCCCAATGAAGCATTAGATTTTGGGATATTTTAGCGATGGGGGAAATCCCCAAAGTTCTTTTCTGATTATTAAATTGCAGTCACCCCAAGTCCCTATGCACTTTAAAAAAAACATAGAAATAGAATGGTATGCTGGTAAGTGGGTGTACGCATGCCAATAACAGTCTGATTATATCGGATTCACACAAAGATCCATGCTTCGTTGCATAGATAGGTAAACTTTTGATATACCACCCAGGACATGGGTACATGCCAATTCTGTACCAGCTTGAGTAAGGCAGACCATGTATCATTTACATAGATTCTTCTACAGGTACAGACAATTTCTCCCACAAATTATCATAAAATCTTTGCAAGTGGTGTTGCTATATGTACATGCACTCTGTGCATGTGTGGAATCTGCATGTGAAACCACCATGCATGGTAAGTAGTTGAAGAATCTAATCAGAAAATGGTAGCAACTGTCATCACCACACGCTGTTTCAGCTTGAGTGGGAGGGAGTGGGTGCGGCTATTCCTGCTGACTGACAGCAGGATCGGGACGACATAAACTTGCCTAAAAGCATAAAGTGCACATGTCGGAGTGGCCGGGTCTCTTGGGCGGCCAGCCCGACATGCGCACTCCTGACTGCACTAATCCGCGCTGCTTTAAACAGCCGAGTATGTGGCAGACACAGGCGCCCAGTCTCTAAAGGAGCGCTGTGTTAGCTTGCTCCACCCAATCCGAGCGCTTCTTTCATGCTGACAGAGCATGAGAGCAGGCTCAGCTCCAGGATTGGTTAGGTTAGTTGGCTGTGCCAGGCTGCAGTCAAAACGGACAGGCGCACAGAGGAAGAAACAGATGGAATAAATATCGAGAGACAAGCGGCGGGCGAGAAAAAGAGGGTGTCTAAAGCAAAGGTATTTCAAATTGCACCAATATTTTTCTGCGGGCTTCCCTCTCTGCTTGACAGTTTGAGATTTCTTTATTTTATTTGAAACCCGGTGGCGGGCGCAGCCTGCATGAAAACACAAGTATTCACTGCCATTGTGTGTCGCGCGCTCCCATTCATTTAGTTCCGAGCTGCAGCGCGGTGTTTCAAAGCTGTGCAGAGGGCGGCGGAGGGCAGAGAACTGTAGCACATACTGGCCCTTGCATGTGTCTCAAAGCCAACAAAGCTAGCGACAAAAGTAAAACAGGCTCAAAAGATTGCTACTCTCAAAGTAGAATCAGTTCCCGAACCGTGGCCTTGTTTGTCCTTAGAGTAGGGTGTTTGCTTTTAAGGTGCAGAGCTTCTCCTTTGAAGTGAAATGTGACTCTGTTCAGCTTACTATGCATTTCTCTGCCTGATGCTTACTTTTAGCAATGGTGCCTGCTTTGGTGTATACGGTAACGGAGATGCCTGTGTCTATAGTGTCCCAACTGACCTTATAGACAGTGCCTCTTCATTATTTTCTGTTTACCGAGCGGGAGTTCGTACTCGTGGTGAGACACCAACTCATATGCAGAACTTGTCTTTTACCGTTATGTGTGACTGCGTACAGATCGCAGTACAACCCCATGCATGCGCTGTGAAATTAATACGTTTGCAGCGCAGTGTTTGCCTTTACCACGTTTACCACATTGTCCCTGCTTTGTACTGCTGTTGTGTGTCATGCGCTCCCATTCATTTAGTTCCGAGCTGCAGTGCTGTGTTAAAAATAATTTATTGCTCTGCAGAGGGCGGTGGAGGGCCGAGAACTGTGGCATATACTGCCCCTTGCATGAGTGTCAAAGCCAACAAATCTAGGGACAAAAAAGTAAAACAGCCGAAAGGACTGCTGCTCTCAACTTAGAATCAGAGCTTTGTTTGTTACAGGAGAATTGCAGGTAACTGAAATCTTGCTGGTAAAATGATGGTGGTGCTAAAATGTAGTGCATCCAATATGAACTCTATAGGGCTGCACGACTTGACAGTTTTCGAAGAGCTGCAACGTGAAGGTTGCTAAATGAGCTGGATTGGCAGGCACGTCAGAAGCTTTTGCAGAGCCATAGCCAACTGGCTTCTAAAAGATACAAGCATACCACAGAGGCAGAGAAAAGACGACAGTATCTACTAGTATGACTATGTGTGAGTGTGTATGTGTGTGAGTTAGAGCGTGCACCACCTGCTCCTTCTGCGTATGGGCGCAAGTGGTGTGTCTGACAGGTGGAGAGGGACTCTAGAGAAGAGGTCCTAGTAACAGCAAGGGAGCCAACAAATTAACAGGGCTAGCTGAGCCAAGGATCCGCCCGGGCTCTAAGAGCCCCTGCACGATCCGTGGCATGAAAATGTTTCGCATGTAAAAAAACATGCTGCAGACTTTATGTTAAAATATGATAAATTCTCTTCAAAATTAAAAATATATATATGTATCCTTTAACTTGCAGAAGTTTATGAAGTTATAAACATTCCTGCCTCTGTTCTGGCGACAATGCCATTTGTAACGAGGCAAGTCACTTCTCATGGCCACTGTATATGTTGTCTACCTTATTACTACACATGAAATAGCATATTCTATTCATTCAAACACAAGAAAAAAATGTGTACAGCGCACACCCTGAACTCCTGTATTTCAATGTACTTTAAATGCGATAATGAAGAAAGGAGGCTTTGTAAAACAGATTTGCCTAGGACCACACACTTTGGTCAAGGGAGAAGCCGGCATTGGTCCCAGATTTTCTGCTTTTACTTTGCGCAATTCAGACCTTGGATCCATTCAGTTCTCCGGGTCACAGTGTGAAAGTTGGAAAAAACTTTCACGGGCCACCACTTTCAAAATTTACCAGCCGCCACTGACTTACTGGTAAGACCCTAGTAAAGTGCATTGAGTGTGCCAGGGCCTTTAAATCAAATGCTACTAGTGGGCCTCCAGCACTAATTGTGCCACCCACATGAGTAGCCCTGAAAAGGTATCTCAGACCTTCCATTGCTGTGTCTGCGCACAGTTTTAAACTGCCATGTCGTCCTGGCAATTGCACCCACGTGCCAGGCCCTAACCTTCCCTTTTCTTACATGTAAGGCACCCCCATGGGCAGGGTGCAGTGCATGTAAAAGGTAGGACATGTACTGGTGTGTGTGACATGTCCTGATAGTGAAATACAGTGTATTTCGTTTTTCACTATTGAAAGGCTATCTGCCCCATAAGATAACATGGGAGAAACTTTGTAACATCTTACAAGTATAACTTCCCATTGGGACAAGATGGAGAAATAAAGTTTAGGTTCTTTGAACTCAGAATTTAACCCCTTTGGTGCTTGCGTCGGCCAATGGCCGACGCAAGCACTACCTCCCTGGTGCGGCGCACGTCCATTGGCCGTCACCAGGGAGGGCCCCCTTTAAACCTCCGGTGCATCGCACCGGAGATTGTTTTTTTAATTCCCCCTGGGGGAGACGTGGAAGGCTTTCCGCGTCTCCCCCGCCCCCTCCCGCCCATCTGTGACGCTCAGCGCGCCGCGAGGCGCTCTGACGTCACTGATTTTCCCACCGGAGCCGAGGACAGCAGCAGGTAAGGCCGCGCTCGACTCCGATGGGGAAATCCGGCCGAAAACGGCCTCCCCAGCTTTCAGGGAGGCCTCGCTTGAAAGGGAGAGTCTCCCCTTTCAAACGAGGCCTTCCTGAAAGGGTTTCCTGGCCGTGGATCGCGGCAGCGATGCGATCCACGGCCAGGAAACCCCACTAGACACCAGGGATGTCTTTGGGGGTCGGCCCTCGTGGTAATGGGTCGGCCCCCCCCCGGGGGCATATTTATTTAATTTTTTTAAGTTGGCTTTGTTTGGGGTGCGCGATCGCACCCCAAAATGAAAAAAAACGAATTTTTTTTTTTTTTAAATGGCGGCGATATTGGCAGGGGGTCGGTCCTCCTGCTCAGTGGCCGACTCCCTGTGGGGGCATATTTTCTATTTACCCATGTTGGCTTTCCTTGGGGGCATGATCGCCCCCAAAAATGCTAAAAATAATTTAAAAAAAGTACAATGGTGGCAATATTGGCAGGGGGTCGGTCCTCCTGCTCAGTGGCCGACCCCTGTGGGGGCATTTTTTTTATACCTATGTGCTTTCCGTGGGGGCCACAATCGGCCCCCAGGGAAGCCATAGCTATAAAAAAAATTAGAGCAAGAGAGAGATCTTTCTTTATATATATATATATATATATATATATATATATATATATATATAGAGAGAGAGAGAGAGAGTCTCTTTCTCTCTGTAGATGATATATGTATATATATGTATCTATATACATATGTATGTGTATATAGATACATATATATACATAAGTCTAAAGAGTGAATGATATATATATGTATCTATATACATATACATATATATGTATAGATATATGTATATAGATGTATATAAATATATGTAGAGATAAAATCTATGTATATATATATATATATATGTGTCCGTGTGTGTGTGTATATATATATATATATATTATAGCAAAGGTATCGAATAAACGTCAAGCCTGAATGGCAATGCTACCCTTGTGTCGGTGACCGATTCTTATGAAGATTTCGGAAATGGTTTATATATATATGTGATCAAGGACACAGTCGGTGTCCGAAACGCGTCTGAGGCTGCACCTTTCTTTTGTAAGCACGCATTTTGGCTACAGCTTAATCTTGAGTCCGTGGTCCCATGTGTGCGCGCTCGCACGGGGATACTGTCAGTTGCTATATATATATATATATATATATATATATATATATGCTCCTTGATGCACAGTGAACGGCGCACTTGCGGACGGGTGCTTCACAAACGCGGGGTGCGCCCGCGATATTTATCCAGGCTCTGTTTCCTTGTTTCCCAAAAGAAAAACAGCACTCGCGGGGCAGTTGCTAGAGTTTATTGGCCCACGCGAGTGCTGTTTTTCGTTTTGGGAAACAAGGAAACGGAGCTTGGATATATATATATATCTATATATATATATATATATATATATATATATTCAGAAACACAAAGGATGCCGCACTCCAGAGATTGGTTTCAGAGTTGCTTTATTTTCACCACGACTGGTGGTAGTGGTGGTGAAAATAAAGCAACTCTGAAACCGGTCTTGGAGTGCGGCATCCTTTGTGTTTCTGAATTTAAATATCGGGTAAGGATTCTACCCGTTGCTGCCTGCACCAGGTATTGAGCGCTCTGACATTGGGAATTAATTGTCTATGTGAGAGAGGGGCTATGGAGAGATGAGGGGCACGTTTGCAAGGATGGTAGTGGGCGCATCAAAGGTGGTCATAGTGTGCAATTGTAAAGCACACGTTCACCCGTAGGCATCTTGGCGCCAAAATGATGGTTGCAATGGCTCCCACCAGCGCTAAAAGGCTGCGATGATGGGTATGTGGCAAGGTAAAGTAATACTGTGTCTTTTTTCTCTCTTTCTTAGTCTTTTTGGAGAGCGTACAGAGTTCGCAAAGGTAAGGTGACTTCGTCATTATTGACTTAAACACTTCACTCACGCGCACACACCCACCTACACTTTAAAACCAACAACCTATCTGCCTTCTACGTAGGATTGTGTTTTAAAAGGATAGTTTAGGCACTAGCAGAGATGGCATATCGTTGGATGGATGCTGCCCAGGCCCTAAATCTGGTTCTGGAGTCCAGCTCTGAGGCAGGATCAGAGACTGAGACAGCAGATACTGAGACAGCATCTGAGGGAGAGGACAATGGAGCCGAATCTGGGAGTGACTTTTCAGTCGGCGCAGTTCCATCCGATGACTCATCGTCCAGCGATTCTGAAGGAGACGATGTCAGTCGTGCTGTCCCTTTGCCAGCACAGTCTGTGCAGCAGGACACCCGTAACAGGTTAGAGCAACCCAGAGTGCAGGCACGTGCGGCCGCAAGCACAGACGGAGTGCTGTCTTGGCAGCCTCCCAATTTAGTTCAGCCCCAAATTCCGCCTTTCACTGGTGACGCTGGATGTAAAGTAGATACGGCAAATTTTTTGCCAATTGACTACTTCCATCTCTTTTTTGGTGTTGACTTCCTAGACGAAATTGTGCAGCAAACAAATTTGCGTGCCGAACAATTTCTGAGGGAGCAAGGAGGCACTCTTGGGCCTCATTCTAGGGCGCGCAAGTGGACTCCCACTTCACTAGGGGAGTTGAAGATATTTTTGGGCCTCACACTTAAAATGGGGGTAGTGCATAAACCAACCTTGCTATCCTACTGGTCTACTCGCACGGTTTGGTTAACCCCCATCTTTGCACCATACATGAGCAGAGATCGTTTTTGCTATTGCAGCGCATGCTGCATTTCAATGACAATTCTGCTGCATTGCCCCGGGACCATCCAGACTATGACAGGTTGTTCAAAATTCGGCCTGTCGTGGAACATTTGTCTGCCAGGTTTCCAGAGGTTTATACTCCTGGAAAGAATATAGCCATTGATGAGTCCTTGATCTTGTATAAAGGGCGGCTGCTGTTTAGGCAGTACATTCCGAGCAAACGCGCTCGCTATGGCATCAAGCTGTACATGCTGTGTGAGAGCTCGACTGGCTATGTGTACAGCTTGAGAGTGTATACAGGGAAGGACACAACTCTTAACCCTGTAGGTTGCCCTCCCATGCTAGGGGTCACAGGAAAGATTGTATGGGAGCTTGTCCAGCCACTTCTTCACAAAGGTTATAACCTTTATGTGGACAATTTCTATACAGGAGTAGAGCTATTCAGTGAGCTCTACAAAGCTGGCACCGTGGCTTGTGGTACAATTCGTTGTCGCCGCAAAGGATTCCCGCAGGAGCTTGTTTGCAAGAAGCTCCAGAAATCCCAGAGCACTGCGTTGCGTTCCAACGAGCTGCTCGCAGTTAAGTTCTCAGATAGGCGCGATGTGTACATGCTCACTACAATTCATGCTGAGAGCACTTCCCCTGTCACGGTTTGGGGTCAGATGGCCGAAGTCCACAAGCCCACCTGTATACTTGATTACAACAAGTACATGGGCGGAGTGGACAAGAACGACCAGGTTCTTCAGCCATACAATGCGAGTCGTAAAACTCGCACTTGGTATAAGAAACTGTTTACGCACCTGATCCAGATGGCAACATACAATGCGTATGTTGTTTATCGTGAGACCACCACAGGAAGACTCATGTCTTTCCTTGACTTTCAGTTGTCTGTAATTGAAAGTCTTACTGCTACAGAAGCAGAAGCCTCCACTTCATGTGTTCTGGAGGACGTGGCAAGGCTGCAGGAGCGACACTTTGCAGATAAAATTCCTGCAACACCCAAAAGGAGCGACCATGTCGTCGTTGTAAAGTGTGCTCGATGCAGGGAAAGAGGCAGGAGACTCGTGTTTACTGTCCCCAGTGCCCAAGTAAGCCTGCCTTCTGTTTTCCTACTTGCTTTATGTTGTATCACACTAAAGCAAAATACTGGGAAATTGACTGAGGTGGAGCTGCCAATAGGATAACCTTTCAATTGGTGTGAATGGATACCTACTGTCTGTGGGCCACTCCTTCACTACGCAAGCAGCTGCAGGATATTTCTTCCTCTACTTCATGAAATCATGGACTTCTCAACACCTTTATCTGCTTTCAGAACGTGGTAGTTGTTCTGTTCGCCAATTGACAAGTGCATTATAGTCCCCACGCTGCACATACTGGTGGGCAGAACATATGCCACGTTGTCATGGAGTACCCGTGTTTCACATTCAACCGTTCTTCGTAGTTTATGATGTTCTCTTTAGGAAGTTTTTGAAAATTTCCAGCATGTTTGCCTTAGTTTCAAAGGTAGATATGCTTGCTCAGCTCGAGAAATGTTTTTGCGGCATACTCGGGCACCCCCCAACTTGCATCCACAAACTGGAAGGAGTTGGATAGAGCATTGTGAGAGCATTGATAGCTCGTGACAGAAATGTTCACTCAAGCTTCAAGTAGCTAGAGATGAAAGGCATTAGTATAGGGTCTCTTAACAATTGGACAGGGTTAGTCAGGACTCTGAGGACAGACACACGAACGGGTTAGAACAGCTTACGGTAGGTACGCTTTCCGAGGAATATTGCAAAGGTAGAAGGCAGATAGTAAAGGTAGTATAGATACACGTCCTGACTTCTTCTTCACCCATGGATTCAAATCCATTGCTGCCACACTCACACTCAATACTTATGGGTCAATGCTGCTTGCCATGTTCATCCTCCGTTAGAACTTAGTAGATGGTCAGTTTGCTGTATGATAAGTGCATTACAGTCACTGCACATAACGGTGGATTGGACATATGCTACGTTGTCACGGACTACCCTTGTTTCACATTCATCCGTTCATAGTTTATGATGTTACCTTTTGAAAATTTCCAGCATTTTGCCTTAGTTTCAAAGGTAGATATGCTTGCTCAGCTCGAGGAATGGGCTTCACGGCATACTCGAGCACCCCCAACTTGCATCCACAAACTGGAAGGAGTTGGATTTAGCATAGTGAGTGCACTAAAGGTGCATGAAAGACATGTCTTCCTGAGCCTCATGTGGCTGTCATGGAAGTCATTAGTATAGGTTCACTGGGCATGAGTTCGGTAACGTTCTGGAAGAAGGAGGTGGAGACTTGACAGGTGGTAGAATATAGTCAAAGTCATTATGTCTTGTGGCATATAAATGTGATGGGCCCTTGCATGGCGGCAGTATGTTTGTGTGAGTGCAAGTGATATGGTTGTTTGGGCCCGTGGCTGGCGGTACGGAAGTCTTGTGTGTGGTGTGTGAATGGCGTGTGAATGGACCATAAAGTGGTTGGTGCCGTGATGTGGCTTTATGGCTCCCCTTCAGAAGGCTTGGCTTCAATATTTATATACTTTGATAAGTATTTGTGCTTTGAAGCCAGCGTTTCTGGAGGTGCTAAAACCAACCTGTGTAAGTGGTGGATTAGCTTTATCAAATGAGTGTTAGATTTATATTTGTGTCTGTTTAATGGCCTTTTGTAAGATATTTTTTTTTCCACAATGGGTAGCAGGGGACTTTCTGCCCTAGCTCAGTCGTCACCTAGGCAAACCATTACATTTTTGAGTAGTAGACAAAGGGGGAAGTACAAGGGTGAATGACTTGCGTGGTTCTCACTGTTTTTTTACCCAACATGCCCTGCTAGCCTCATATTTTGTTGAAAAAAATCACTATTTCCACACATTTTTGTGTGGGAAATTTGTGGCATCGCCGGGCAGACATGCATTTCCTACCACCCAGTGTTCCCCAAGGTCTCCCGATAAAAATGGTACCTCACTCGTGTGGGAGGCCCAAGTACCCACGACAGGCTAGGGCCGAAAAGGTATTGAGGCGACATTAAAATTGCCTATCACAAAACAACCTGGTTTTGCAAGGGGGTCACCTCGGTTTTTGGCTCCGTGCTCGGTGGCCAGCTAGGGAAACCTATCAAACCCACCCATTTCTGAAAACTAGACACCCGGGGGTTCCAGGGAGGTATGGCTTGCGTGGATCCCCCAACGTTTTCTTACCCAGAATCCCCTGCAAACCTCGAATTTAGGTGGAAAAATCACTTTTTCCACACATTTTTGTGTGGGAAAGTTGTGGCATCGCCGGGCAGACATGCATTTCCTACCACCCAGTGTTCCCCAAGGTCTCCCGATAAAAATGGTACCTCACTCGTGTGGGAGGCCCAAGTACCCACGACAGGCTAGGGCCGAAAAGGTATTGAGGCGACATTAAAATTGCCTATCACAAAACAACCTGGTTTTGCAAGGGGGGTCACCTCGGTTTTGGCCCCGTGCTCGGTGGCCAGCTAGGGAAACCTATCAAACCCACACATTTCTGAAAACTAGACACCCGGGGGTTCCAGGGAGGTATGGCTTGCGTGGATCCCCCAACGTTTTCTTACCCAGAATCCCCTGCAAACCTCGAATTTAGGTGGAAAAATCACTTTTTCCACACATTTTTGGGTGGGAAAGTTGTGGCATCGCTGGGCAGACATGCATTTCCTACCACCCAGTGTTCCCCAAGGTCTCCCGATAAAAATGGTACCTCACTCGTGTGGGAGGCCCAAGTACCCACGACAGGCTAGGGCCGAAAAGGTATTGAGGCGACATTAAAATTGCCTATCACAAAACAACCTGGTTTTGCAAGGGGGGTCACCTCGGTTTTTGGCCCCGTGCTCGGTGGCCAGCTAGGGAAACCTATCAAACCCACACATTTCTGAAAACTAGACACCCGGGGGGGTTCCAGGGAGGTATGGCTTGCGTGGATCCCCCAACGTTTTCTTACCCAGAATCCCCTGCAATCTCGAATTTAGGTGGAAAAATCACTTTTTCCACACATTTTTGTGTGGGAAAGTTGTGGCATCGCCGGGCAGACATGCATTTCCTACCACCCAGTGTTCCCCAAGGTCTCCCGATAAAAATGGTACCTCACTCGTGTGGGAGGCCCAAGTACCCACGACAGGCTAGGGCCGAAAAGGTATTGAGGCGACATTAAAATTGCCTATCACAAAACAACCTGGTTTTGCAAGGGGGGTCACCTCGGTTTTTGGCCCCGTGCTCGGTGGCCAGCTAGGGAAACCTATCAAACCCACACATTTCTGAAAACTAGACACCTGGGGGGTTCCAGGGAGGTATGGCTTGCGTGGATCCCCCAACGTTTTCTTACCCAGAATCCCCTGCAAACCTCGAATTTAGGTGGAAAAATCACTTTTTCCACACATTTTTGGGTGGGAAAGTTGTGGCATCGCTGGGCAGACATGCATTTCCTACCACCCAGTGTTCCCCAAGGTCTCCCGATAAAAATGGTACCTCACTCGTGTGGGAGGCCCAAGTACCCACAACAGGCTAGGGCCGAAAAGGTATTGAGGCGACATTAAAATTGCCTATCACAAAACAACCTGGTTTTGCAAGGGGGTCACCTCGGTTTTTGGCCCCGTGCTCGGTGGCCAGCTAGGGAAACCTATCAAACCCACACATTTCTGAAAACTAGACACCCGGGGGTTCTAGGGAGGTATGGCTTGCGTGGATCCCCCAACGTTTTCTTACCCAGAATCCCCTGCAAACCTCGAATTTAGGTGGAAAAATCACTTTTTCCACACATTTTTGTGTGGGAAAGTTGTGGCATCGCCGGGCAGACATGCATTTCCTACCACCCAGTGTTCCTCAAGGTCTCCCGATAAAATGGTACCTCACTCGTGTGGGAGGCCCAAGTACCCACGACAGGCTAGGGCCGAAAAGGTATTGAGGCGACATTAAAATTGCCTATCACAAAACAACCTGGTTTTGCAAGGGGGTCACCTCGGTTTTGGCCCCGTGCTCGGTGGCCAGCTAGGAAACCTATCAAACCCACACATTTCTGAAAACTAGACACCCGGGGTTCCAGGGAGGTATGGCTTGCGTGGATCCCCCAACGTTTTCTTACCCAGAATCCCCTGCAAACCTCGAATTTAGGTGGAAAAATCACTTTTCCACACATTTTTGGGTGGGAAAGTTGTGGCATCGCTGGGCAGACATGCATTTCCTACCACCCAGTGTTCCCAGGTCTCCCGATAAAATGGTACCTCACTCATGTGGGAGGCCCAAGTACCCGCGACAGGCAAGGACACAAAACGTTTTGAGGCAACATCAACATTGCCTATCAAAAAATGTTTTGGGCCCTTGCCTGTCGCGGGTACTTGGGCCTCCCACACAAGTGAGGCACCATTTTTATCGGGAGACCTGGGGGAACGCTGGGTGGTAGGAAATTTGTGTGAGGCCAGTGATGCCACACTTTCCCACACACAAATGTGTGAAAAAAGTGATTATTTCAGCTAAAATTGAGGTTTGCAAGGGATTCTGGGTAAGGAAACGTTGGGGGATCCACGCAAGCCATACCTCCCTGGAAGCCCCCGGGTGTCTACTTTTAGAAATGTGTGGGTTTGGTAGGTTTCCTAGATGGCCGCCGAGCACGGGGCCAAAACCCAGGTGACTCCCTTGCAAAACCAGGTGGTTTTGAGATAGGCAATTTTGAGGTCGCCTCACTACGTTGTGGGCCCTTGCCTGTCGCGGGTACTTGGGCCTCCCACACAAGTGAGGCACCATTTTTATCGGGAGACCTGGGGGAACGCTGGGTGGTAGGAAATTTGTGTGAGGCCAGTGATGCCACACTTTCCCACACACAAATGTGTGAAAAAGTGATTTTTTCAGCTAAAATTGAGGTTTGCAAGGGATTCTGGGTAAGGAAACGTTGGGGGATCCACGCAAGCCATACCTCCCTGGAAGCCCCCGGGTGTCTACTTTTCAGAAATGTGTGTGTTTGGTAGGTTTCCCTAGATGGCCGCCGAGCACGGGGCCAAAACCCAGGTGACTCCCCTTGCAAAACCAGGTGGTTTTGAGATAGGCAATTTTGAGGTCGCCTCACTACGTTGTGGGCCCTTGCCTGTCGCGGGTACTTGGGCCTCCCACACAAGTGAGGCACCATTTTTATCGGGAGACCTGGGGGAACGCTGGGTGGTAGGAAATTTGTGTGAGGCCAGTGATGCCACACTTTCCCACACACAAATGTGTGAAAAAGTGATTTTTTCAGCTAAAATTGAGGTTTGCAAGGGATTCTGGGTAAGGAAACGTTGGGGGATCCACGCAAGCCATACCTCCCTGGAAGCCCCCGGGTGTCTACTTTTCAGAAATGTGTGTGTTTGGTAGGTTTCCCTAGATGGCCGCCGAGCACGGGGCCAAAACCCAGGTGACCCCCTTGCAAAACCAGGTGGTTTTGAGATAGGCAATTTTGAGGTCGCCTCACTACGTTGTGGGCCCTTGCCTGTCGCGAGTACTTGGGCCTCCCACACAAGTGAGGCACCATTTTTATCGGGAGACCTGGGGGAACGCTGGGTGGTAGGAAATTTGTGTGAGGCCAGTGATGCAACACTTTCCCACACACAAATGTGTGAAAAAGTGATTTTTTCAGCTAAAATTGAGGTTTGCAAGGGATTCTGGGTAAGGAAACGTTGGGGGATCCACGCAAGCCATACCTCCCTGGAAGCCCCCGGGTGTCTACTTTTCAGAAATGTGTGGGTTTGGTAGGTTTCCTAGATAGCCGCCGAGCACGGGGCCAAAAACCCAGGTGACTCCCTTGCAAAACCAGGTGGTTTTGAGATAGGCAATTTTGAGGTCGCCTCACTACGTTGTGGGCCCTTGCCTGTCGCGGGTACTTGGGCCTCCCACACAAGTGAGGCACCATTTTTATCAGGAGACCTGGGGGAACGCTGGGTGGTAGGAAATTTGTGTGAGGCCAGTGATGCCACACTTTCCCACACACAAATGTGTGAAAAAAGTGATTTTTTCAGCTACAATTGAGGTTTGCAAGGGATTCTGGGTAAGGAAACGTTGGGGGATCCACGCAAGCCATACCTCCCTGGAAGCCCCCGGGTGTCTACTTTTCAGAAATGTGTGTGTTTGGTAGGTTTCCCTAGATGGCCGCCGAGCACGGGGCCAAAACCCAGGTGACTCCCCTTGCAAAACCAGGTGGTTTTGAGATAGGCAATTTTGAGGTCGCCTCACTACGTTGTGTGCCCTTGCCTGTCGCGGGTACTTGGGCCTCCCACACAAGTGAGGCACCATTTTTATCGGGAGACCTGGGGGAACGCTGGGTGGTAGGAAATTTGTGTGAGGCCAGTGATGCCACACTTTCCCACACACAAATGTGTGAAAAAAGTGATTTTTTCAGCTAAAATTGAGGTTTGCAAGGGATTCTGGGTAAGGAAACGTTGGGGGATCCATGCAAGCCATACCTCCCTGGAAGCCCCCGGGTGTCTACTTTTCAGAAATGTGTGTGTTTGGTAGGTTTCCTAGATGGCCGCCGAGCACGGGGCCAAAACCCAGGTGACTCCCCTTGCAAAACCAGGTGGTTTTGAGATAGGCAATTTTGAGGTCGCCTCACTACGTTGTGGGCCCTTGCCTGTCGCGAGTACTTGGGCCTCCCACACAAGTGAGGCACCATTTTTATCGGGAGACCTGGGGGAACGCTGGGTGGTAGGAAATTTGTGTGAGGCCAGTGATGCCACACTTTCCCACACACAAATGTGTGAAAAAAGTGATTTTTTCAGCTAAAATTGAGGTTTGCAAGGGATTCTGGGTAAGGAAACGTTGGGGGATCCACGCAAGCCATACCTCCCTGGAAGCCCCCGGGTGTCTACTTTTCAGAAATGTGTGTGTTTGGTAGGTTTCCCTAGATGGCCGCCGAGCACGGAGCCAAAACCCAGGTGACTCCCCTTGCAAAACCAGGTGGTTTTGAGATAGGCAATTTTGAGGTCGCCTCACTACGTTGTGGGCCCTTGCCTGTCGCGAGTACTTGGGCCTCCCACACAAGTGAGGCACCATTTTTATCGGGAGACCTGGGGGAACGCTGGGTGGTAGGAAATTTGTGTGAGGCCAGTGATGCCACACTTTCCCACACACAAATGTGTGAAAAAAGTGATTTTTTCAGCTAAAATTGAGGTTTGCAAGGGATTCTGGGTAAGGAAACGTTGGGGGATCCACGCAAGCCATACCTCCCTGGAAGCCCCCGGGTGTCTACTTTTCAGAAATGTGTGTGTTTGGTAGGTTTCCCTAGATGGCCGCCGAGCACGGGGCCAAAACCCAGGTGACTCCCCTTGCAAAACCAGGTGGTTTTGAGATAGGCAATTTTGAGGTCGCCTCACTACGTTGTGGGCCCTTGCCTGTCGCGGGTACTTGGGCCTCCCACACAAGTGAGGCACCATTTTTATCGGGAGACCTGGGGGAACGCTGGGTGGTAGGAAATTTGTGTGAGGCCAGTGATGCCACACTTTCCCACATACAAATGTGTGAAAAAAGTGATTTTTTCAGCTAAAATTGAGGTTTGCAAGGGATTCTGGGTAAGGAAACGTTGGGGGATCCACGCAAGCCATACCTCCCTGGAAGCCCCCGGGTGTCTACTTTTCAGAAATGTGTGTGTTTGGTAGGTTTCCTAGGTGCCGGCAGAGCTAGGGTTCACAAACTACAGCTAGGCATTTTGCCAAAAAAGGGTCATTTTTCACTGCGAAATTGAGGTGTGACCACGTTGCGCTTTGCGCCGTTTCCTGTCGCAGGCACTAGGCCGACCCACACAAGTGAGGTACCATTTTTCTCGTAAGACTTTGGGGGACGCGGGTGGGTGGAAATTTGTGGATCCACGCAGATTCCAGAACTTTCCACCACAGAAATGTGGGGAAAATGTGTTTTTTTGACAATTTTTTATGTTTGCAAGGGATTCTGGGTAACAGAACCTGGTGGGAGGCAGTCAAGTCACCCCATCCTGGATTCCCCTGGGTGTCTAGTTTTCAAAAATGTATAGGTTTGCTAGGTTTCCCTAGGTGCCGGCAGAGGTAGGGTTCAAAAACTACAGCTAGGCACTTTGCAAAAAAAGGTCATTTTTCACTGCGAAATTGAGGTGTGACCGCGTTGCGTTTTGCGCCGTTTCCTGTCGCAGGCACTAGGCCGACCCACACAAGTGAGGTACCATTTTTCTCGTAATACTTTGGGGAACGCGGGGTGGGTGGAAATTTGTGGATCCACGCAGATTCCAGAACTTTCCACCACAGAAATGTGGGGAAAATGTGGTTTTTATGACAATTTTTTATGTTTGCAAGGGATTCTGGGTAACAGAACCTGGTGGGAGGCAGTCAAGTCACCCCATCCTGGATTCCCCTGGGTGTCTAGTTTTCAAAAATGTATAGGTTTGCTAGGTTTCCCTAGGTGCCGGCAGAGGTAGGGTTCAAAAACTACAGCTAGGCACTTTGCAAAAAAAGGTCATTTTTCACTGCGAAATTGAGGTGTGACCGCGTTGCGTTTTGCGCCGTTTCCTGTCGCAGGCACTAGGCCGACCCACACAAGTGAGGTACCATTTTTCTCGTAAGACTTTGGGGAACGCGGGGTGGGTGGAAATTTGTGGATCCACGCAGATTCCAGAACTTTCCACCACAGAAATGTGGGGAAAATGTGTTTTTTTTGACAATTTTTTATGTTTGCAAGGGATTCTGGGTAACAGAACCTGGTGGGAGGCAGTCAAGTCACCCCATCCTGGATTCCCCTGGGTGTCTAGTTTTCAAAAATGTATAGGTTTGCTAGGTTTCCCTAGGTGCCGGCAGAGGTAGGGTTCAAAAACTACAGCTAGGCACTTTGCCAAAAAAGGGTCATTTTTCACTGCGAAATTGAGGTGTGACCACGTTGCGTTTTGCGCCGTTTCCTGTCGCAGGCACTAGGCCGACCCACACAAGTGAGGTACCATTTTTCTCGTAAGACTTTGGGGGACGCGGGGTGGGTGGAAATTTGTGGATCCACGCAGATTCCAGAACTTTCCACCACAGAAATGTGGGGGAAATGTGTTTTTTGGACAATTTTTTATGTTTGCAAGGGATTCTGGGTAACAGAACCTGGTGGGAGGCAGTCAAGTCACCCCATCCTGGATTCCCCTGGGTGTCTAGTTTTCAAAAATGTATAGGCTTGCTAGGTTTCCCTTGGTGCCGGCAGAGGTAGGGTTCAAAAACTACAGCTAGGCACTTTGCCAAAAAAGGGTCATTTTTCACTGCGAAATTGAGGTGGGACCGCGTTGCGTTTGCGCCGTTTCCTGTCGCAGGCACTAGGCCGACCCACACAAGTGAGGTACCATTTTTCTCGTAAGACTTTGTGAAACGCCGGGTGGGTGGAAATTTGTGGATCCACGCAGATTCCAGAACTTTCCACCACAGAAATGTGGGGAAAATGTGTTTTTTTTGACAATTTTTAATGTTTGCAAGGGATTCTGGGTAACAGAACCTGGTGGGAGGCAGTCAAGTCACCCCATCCTGGATTCCCCTGGGTGTCTAGTTTTCAAAAATGTATAGGTTTGCTAGGTTTCCCTAGGTGCCGGCAGAGCTAGGGTTCAAAAACTACAGCTAGGCACTTTGCCAAAAAAGGGTCATTTTTCACTGCGAAATTGAGGTGTGACCACGTTGCGTTTTGTGCCGTTTCCTGTCGCAGGCACTAGGCCGACCCACACAAGTGAGGTACCATTTTTCTCGTAAGACTTTGGGGAACGCGGGGTGGGTGGAAATTTGTGGATCCACGCAGATTCCAGAACTTTCCACCACAGAAATGTGGGGAAAATGTGTTTTTTTTGACAATTTTTTATGTTTGCAAGGGATTCTGGGTAACAGAACCTGGTGGGAGGCAGTCAAGTCACCCCATCCTGGATTCCCCTGGGTGTCTAGTTTTCAAAAATGTATAGGTTTGCTAGGTTTCCCTAGGTGCCGGCAGAGGTAGGGTTCAAAAACTACAGCTAGGCACTTTGCCAAAAAGGGTCATTTTTCACTGCGAAATTGAGGTGTGACCACGTTGCGTTTTGCGCCGTTTCCTGTCGCAGGCACTAGGCCGACCCACACAAGTGAGGTACCATTTTTCTCGTAAGACTTTGGGGGACGCGGGGTGGGTGGAAATTTGTGGATCCACGCAGATTCCAGAACTTTCCACCACAGAAATGTGGGGGAAATGTGTTTTTTGGACAATTTTTTATGTTTGCAAGGGATTCTGGGTAACAGAACCTGGTGGGAGGCAGTCAAGTCACCCCATCCTGGATTCCCCTGGGTGTCTAGTTTTCAAAAATGTATAGGCTTGCTAGGTTTCCCTAGGTGCCGGCAGAGGTAGGGTTCAAAAACTACAGCTAGGCACTTTGCCAAAAAAGGGTCATTTTTCACTGCGAAATTGAGGTGGGACCGCGTTGCGTTTGCGCCGTTTCCTGTCGCAGGCACTAGGCCGACCCACACAAGTGAGGTACCATCTTTCTCGTAAGACTTTGTGAAACGCCGGGTGGGTGGAAATTTGTGGATCCACGCAGATTCCAGAACTTTCCACCACAGAAATGTGGGGAAAATGTGTTTTTTTTGACAATTTTTTATGTTTGCAAGGGATTCTGGGTAACAGAACCTGGTGGGAGGCAGTCAAGTCACCCCATCCTGGATTCCCCTGGGTGTCTAGTTTTCAAAAATGTATAGGTTTGCTAGGTTTCCCTAGGTGCCGGCAGAGCTAGGGTTCAAAAACTACAGCTAGGCACTTTGCCAAAAAAGGGTCATTTTTCACTGCAAAATTGAGGTGTGACCACGTTGCGTTTTGCGCCGTTTCCTGTCGCAGGCACTAGGCCGACCCACACAAGTGAGGTACCATTTTTCTCGTAAGACTTTGGGGAACGCGGGGTGGGTGGAAATTTGTGGATCCACGCAGATTCCAGAACTTTCCACCACAGAAATGTGGGGAAAATGTGGTTTTTTTGACAATTTTTTCTGTTTGCAAGGGATTCTGGGTAACAGAACTTGGTGGGAGGCAGTCAAGTCACCCCATCCTGGATTCCCCTGGGTGTCTAGTTTTCAAAAATGTATAGGTTTGCTAGGTTTCCCTAGGTGCCGGCAGAGCTAGGGTTCAAAAACTACAGCTAGGCACTTTGCCAAAAAAGGGTCATTTTTCACTGCAAAATTGAGGTGTGACCACGTTGCGTTTTGCGCCGTTTCCTGTCGCAGGCACTAGGCCGACCCACACAAGTGAGGTACCATTTTTCTCGTTAGACTTTGGGGAACGCGGGGTGGGTGGAAATTTGTGGATCCACGCAGATTCCAGAACTTTCCACCACAGAAATGTGGGGAAAATTTGATTTTTTTGACAATTTTTTATGTTTGCAAGGGATTCTGGGTAACAGAACCTGATGGGAGGCAGTCAAGTCACCCCATCCTGGATTCCCCTGGGTGTCTAGTTTTCAAAAATGTATAGGTTTGCTAGGTTTCCCTAGGTGCCGGCAGAGCTAGGGTTCAAAAACTACACCTAGGCACTTTGCAAAAAAGGGTAATTTTTCATTGTGAAAATGTGGTACGTCCACGTTGCATTTTGAGCCATTTCCTGTTGTGGGCACAAGGGCTACCCACACAAGTGAGGTACCATTTTTATCGGGAGACTTAGGGTAACACAGAATTGTAGAGCAACTGTTATTACCTATTGACTTTCGATGCATTTCTGCCTTCCAAATGAAAGACAATGTGTAAAAAATAAGTCATTTTGAAAAATGACCTATAATTCTCATGCTAGTATGGGTACTCCCAATTTCGGAAATGTGCAAATATCTACTGTTTCTAAAATCTACATTTTGTTCCCATTTCAGAAATACATAGGTGTCTTTCATAACAATTTTTCCATGTATACATTTTCCCAAAATAATTGCTATATACCCGGTACTTAAAAAAAATCATTGCAAGATGTTGCTCAATTATTGGCTCTGGGTTCGTCGGGTTCTTGGTGAACCTACAAGTCCTATATATCCCCACAACCAGAAAGGTGCAGCGGATATAACGGTATATTGCCTTCAAATAGCTGTCATAATTAGAAGAAGTTACAGGTGAAAACGTTGACACAAATGGCTGTTTTTTTCAACTAATTTTCAATTTTTCCTTTATTTAACTGTTAGTTTCTATAAGGAAAACTTTAAGGATCTACACAAATGACCCCTTGCTGAATTCAGAATTTTGTCTACTTTTCATAAATGTATGGCTTTCCAGGATCCATTATTGGTTTCATACCCATTTCTACCATTAACTGGAAGGAGGTTGAAAGCACAAAAAATAGCAAAAATAGGCTATGTCCCAGAAAAATGCCAAAACTGTGTAAAATTTTTTGGTTTTCTGACAAAAGTCTGTCATTCCCTAAAATATGGGAAAATGGAGATTTCAGCCCCACAAACCTTTTTTTGATACCATTTGCAGGGAAAACCCAGACGCTTTTATATGCGGGACTTTTTTCCCATTTTTCCTCAAAAACCAAAATATAGCTGTATTTTGGCTAAAATCTGGGACCCCTCCAGGGGAATCCACAAACCCTGGGTACCTTTAGAATCCCCATGATGTTGGAAGAAAAGGACGCAAATTTGGCGTGGATACCTTATGTGGTCCAAAAGTTACAGAGGCCTAATCGCGAACTACTACAAATAGCCAAAAAAGGGCTCAGCACTGGGGGGGGAAAGGCCCAGCAGTTAAGGGGTTAATAACACATCTTTTAGTAAAGATGGTTTTTAAATTATGTGTTTGAAAATGCCACTTTTAGAAAGTAGGCATTTTCTTGTTTAACCATTCTGTGTGCCTCTGCCTGTTTGTGGATTGACTGTCTGGTTTTGGAGTGACAGGGGCTGGGAATGTGCATTCACTGTAGACAGCCACTGGGGGAGGCTGGGGGTTGAGGTGTGCTGTCTCCAACCCCCTGTGGTCATACTGCACCAGTGACGACAGATCTGGCTTGGACTGGGCTCAGGGACCCTTGCACAAAGAAAAACAAAGTGAAAATGGGGTATAAGTAGTGGACCTTAAACCCCAGAACTTTCGATCACTTCTGGACTCAAGAGGAACCTTTTCCAAGAAGAAGAGTGTTAGACCTGGCTCCACTGGCGTGGGTCTCCCTTCCATTTTTTGCCTTTACCTCCTGTGTTTTGCTGTGTGTTGGACTCCATTTTTGCTGGTCTAGATGCTTTGGGCACTTTGCCACTGCTGTTCAGTGCCAAAGTGCAAGGGCTACCGTTGTAAAGTATTGTTATGAATTAGTGATTCCATGATTGGCTTATTTGGTGTACTTGTCAGACCCTAGTACAGTGCACTATGTGTGCCCAGGGCCTGTAAATCAAATGCTGCTGGTGGGCTTGCAGCACTGCTTGTGCCACCCACAGAAGCAGCCTGTAAAATGTGACTCAGGCCTGCCATTGCAGATCCTGTGTGCAGTCTGGGACTGCCAGGTCAACTTGGCAAGTGCACACACTTGCCAGTCCCTAAACCTTCCCCTTTCTACATATTAGTCACTCCTAAGGTAGGCCCAAGGTACCCCTGTGGGCAGGGTGCATTGTATGTGAAAGGTAGGACATGCTCTGATGTGTGTGGCATGTCCTGATAGTGAAATACTGCCAATTTTGGTTTTCACTATTGCAAGGCTATCTGTTCCCATAGGCCAGAATGGGAAGCTTGTTTATAACATCTTATAAACATAACTGACTCTAGGAACAAGATAGAAAAGTAAAGTTTTGTATGCCTGAACTCAGAATGTTAAAATACATCTTTTAGTAAGGGTGATTTTTACATTCTGTGTTTGAAAATACCACTTTTAGAAAGTAGGTATTTTCTTGCCTAACCATCCAGTGTGTCTCTGCTAGGTTTGTGTATTGCATGTCTGGCTTTTGGATGACAGGGGCTGGAGAAGGGCAGCGGCTCCAGAAGTCTGAGTCAGGGCTGGGCTGAATAGACCTGGGCTGCATTTAGAGTAGGGGGAGGAGATTTCCTTTTCACCTGAATGGGCCTGGTCTGCCTTCAACAATGCTATCTCCACCTCCTGCCAGGAAGATGCACCAGTGAGGACAGAACTGGTCTTGGCTGGGTACAGACACTCTCTGCCTTCAGAGAACAAAGGATTTTGTGGTATAAATATTGGGGCCCAGACCCCAGACTTCTAGATCACTTCTGGGAAATCAAGAGGAACCGTTGCCAAGGAGAAGAGTTGGATAAGCTGAGGAGGAATACTGCCACTGTGCTGTTTGCTGTTTGGGGTTGGCCTGCAGTGGCTACTTGCTGCCAAGGAAAGGAGAAAAGGACTTTGCTGTTTACTTTGCCACCTGCTTGAAGAAGAAGATCTCCAAGGGCTTGAAACCGAGCTTGCCTCCTGTTCTGAAGTCTCAGGAACACAAAGACTTCATCCCTTCTGCCTCTCTGCATCTGGAACTGCTGTTTCAGCTGCTACAGAAGGAAATTGCAACACCGACGCCGGCGAACTACGCCATAACCTGCATCGAAGCCGTGGGCACCGCTCGTTAAGAGCACGACGCACGCCCCCACTTGCACCGTAGGCCCGACGCCTGCTGACGCCATGCCGCTTCGACTCCGAAGCCATCATCAAGGCGCTGCCTGCACCGGAGCCGAGGACACCGCTCGTGACATGCACGACGCACCGTCCCGACTCACACTGCAGCCCCGACTTCATCGACGCCGGTGCTTCATCAACGCGGATGAGGGGGGTGAGCAGGGGTTATTTTAGGAGTGTATCCCCCTTACCCTGACCAGAAGCAAGGGTCCCTATTTGGACAAAGGTACCTACCTCTGCCAACTAGAGACCCCTATTTCTAACATTGGTGGTCAGCGGTGAGGATCCTGGACTTGCATTTGTGATTTACATACAGTGATTGGTGTACACTACTAGTGAGTACAGACCATTACGCAACCACATACATTTTGGTAGAGTTTTTCCTTGGAATGTTTTGCATCTTGAGAACTGCCAATTTTCACCATGAGTAAACCAGCATCCATTGCATCTGTGGATATTGAATTTGAAGAGGAGAGGGTTAATACCTACACTGTGCCACAACTTAAAACCATCTGCAAAAGATTCAAAATCTCTGTGAGAGGCCTCACCAGGAAGGAGGAGTTCCAAAAGGCGCTGAGGGCCTGGTTGGAAGCAAGGAATGCCAGTGGGTAGACCGAGGAGCCTATGGTGGAGGGGGAGAATTTAGATGGGCAGCAGGATGGGCTAGTGGGCCTAACTGGGGGGGGGAGTGTCTCCCAGGGAAGGCAGCAGTGTGTCTTCAAGGGGTCTGTCTCCAGAGGAGTTGGAGGGCAGGGAGAAAAGCAGAGTGCATGAAATGGAGCTTGCTAAGCTCAAGCTGGGGAGCCAGGGTGACTTAGAGAATAAGAGGTTGGAGTTGGAGAGCAAGAAATTGGCCATGGAGGAAAAGAAGATGTTTTTAGAGCATGAGAGAGTGTTGAGGGAGCTGGAGCCGAAAGTGAAAAGCCTAGAGATCACTCCCTCTGGTGGCAGCACACCATCAGTGACTGGGGAAGGAAAAGTATACATCCCCAAAGATGTGATCAAAGATTTCATGAAGCATGAGGACATTGGGCAGTGGTTTAAGGCCTATGAGATAGCCATGAAGTAAACACAAGGAGATGATGGACGGAGTGCTGAAACTTTTCAGACACTCACCCCCAGTCACAGATCTGGGTTGAATCCATCATCATTCTTTAGCTCACTTCGCCACCCCAGTTCAGACACAGCTATATGCAAATCAGTCTTGACCCTGTGCCTCATGGGAACAGTCCAGCCCGAACTGCCAAGCCATGTCTTCCCTGGACCGGAAACAAGCATCCTGGGACCGGTTTTGGGCTAACAGCCCTGATCAGCCAGGCTAGCTTGAATCCAGTGGCAAAGTGAGCAAGGGACCCACGTCTGGGCATACCCTGCCAACTTAGGGCGAACAAAGCAAACACAAGGTGATGATGGACGAAGCGCTGAAACTTTTCAGACACTCACCCCCAGTCACAGTTCTGGGTTGAATCCATCATCGTTCTTTAGCTCACTTCGCCACCCCAGTTCAGACACAGCTATATGCAAATCAGTCTTGACCCTGTGCCTCATGGGAACAGTCCAGTCCGAACTGCCAAGCCATGTCTTCCCTGGACCGGAAACAAGCATCCTGGGACCAGTTTCGGGCTAACAGCCCTCATCAGCCAGGCTAGCTTGAATCCAGTGGCAAAGTGAGCAAGGGACCCACGTCTGGGCATACCCTGCCAACTTAGGCTGCCCTAAGTTTGCCACTGGATTCAAGCTAGCCTGGCTGATGAGGGCTGTTAGTCCGAAACCGGTCCCAGGATGCTTGTTTCCGGTCCAGGGAAGACATGGCTTGGCAGTTCGGGCTGGACTGTTCCCATGAGGCACAGGGTCAAGACGTATTTGCATATAGCTGTGTCTGAACTGGGGTGGCGAAGTGAGCTAAAGAACGATGATGGATTCAACCCATGTCTGTGACTGGGGTGAGTGTCTGAAAAGTTTCAGCTCTCCGTCCATCATCTCCTTGTGTTTGCTTTGATAGCCATGAAGTCCCACTGGGTCCCTGAGAGAGATTGGGGAGCGGGGTTGTGGGGTTGTGGGGCCGCTTCATAGGTGAAGGGAGGGAAACCTTACTAGCTTTGCCCACTGAGGATCAGATGTCCTATGCCCCAATGAAGGAAGCCTTGATAGCTAGGTATGGGTTGACCCCAGAGCTTTATAGGCAGAAATTTAGGAACTGCAAGAAGCTGGAGTCAAGTACTTGGGTGGAGTATGTTTCTTACTTTTGCAGAGCACTGGATGGATGGGTAAAGGGTAGCAAGGTAACTGACTTGCAGGGGCTCTATGATTTGGGGGCATGGGAGCACTTTTCCAGTAGGTGTTTTCCAGAGCTATGCCAGCACCTGATTGATAGTAAGCTGACTGACCCCAGGAAGCTTGCTGTGGAGGCGGGCCGCTGGGTCAGTACCAGGGTCCACAAAGGTCTTGTGGGAGACTCCGCCAAGGGGCCCAGACTTCATCGACGTCGGTGCTTCATCGACATCGGTGCTTCATCAACGCGTAGCCGATTCTCGACGTGGGTGTCTCCCGAATCCATTGACATCGCACCGTCGTAAGGAACTGACGCCTCGCCGGCATTCGTGATGTCACCTCCCCGACACAGTAAGGAACCGACATCTCACCTCCCCTGTGCTGCAGTAAGGAACAGAGGCGTCACCTCCCCTGGGGTCGTAAGGAACCGACGCCACAGGCGCCAACGAAGCATCACCTCCCCGACCCTGTGCACTGTCTTTGTCTTCATGAATTCCAGATACTGTTCTTTGTGGGTCTGCTTGACTCCGGGCCTGACGCCGCACACCTCTTGGTCGGCGCCGTACTTTGGGATTTTCATTTGTCACGACGTCGTAATAACTCCAGGTGGAGTTATTTGTTGCTAGGAACTTTATTTAAGTGAATAACCTATTTTTAAGGCTATTTTTGATACACTATTGTGAATTTTTGTCGTTTGGTCTTGTTTTGAGTTAAGATAAAGATTACTTATTTTTCTAAACTGGTGTGGTGTCCATTTGTAGTGTTTTCACTGTATTACTGTATGTGTTCACAAATGCTTTACACACTGCCTCTGAGATAAGCCTGTCTGCTCGTGCCAAGCTACCAAGGGGGTGAGCAGGGGTTATTTTAGGAGTGTATCCCCCTTACCCTGACTAGAAGCAAGGGTCGGTATTTGGACAAAGGTACCTACCTCTGCCAACTAGAGACCCCCAATTCTAACAAAGAGCTAGAGAGTTGTGAGGGGGAGTACTGCCTATTTGCTGTGCGCTGTGTGGGGTTGGCCTGCAGTTGCTGCTTCTGCCAAGGAAAGGACAAAGACTGGAACTTTGCTGTGAACCTGCTTGAAGAAGAATCTCCAAGGGCCTGAGCTCCCCTGAAATCTATTGCTGAGAGTTCTGGCCTGCCAGGAGGTGCCTATTCCACTTTTGGGCCTCTGGAGGTTGTTCCTGCTGTTGGGAGCTGGAAGCAACATGAAAGAAGCAAGAAAATCTGCCTCTGACGCCGTCAGCGACGTCGCTGTAACCCTGCGACCTGCACTGTGAAGTGCACGGCGCGCCGCCCAGCCTGCACCGCAGCTCCGACGCCCTTGGCACCTGCAGTTATCCGCATTTCACAACGCCAGCGCTCGCTCCGACTCCGTCATCGCCAGCGCCTGCATCCTGTTATCACGGCGCCGATAACCACCAAGGGTGACTCCACGAACTCGCCGACTTCGCACAGTCACCGGAACCGACGCCTCACTGCCATGCTACTGACATCCCCTGTCCTGGATTCGACACGTTGCCTCCTCACAGACACAACGCCTCACCACCCCGCGGCAGCCAGGGAGCCGGCCTAGACCTCGGCACCATCACCTCACCTCCACGACGCCGTGAATCATCATGGACTTCGTTACCCAAAGGTACTGTTTGTTTGGGGGTCCGTGTCCGACGCCACGCACCTCGCGGATAGCACCGTACTTTGGATTTATTGCTGTCATGAAGTCATAATAGCCCCAGGTGGAGCTATTTGTTTTCTACAAGCTTTATTCTTGAAATTACTATTTTGAAGTGCTATTTTACTACATGTATGTTGGAGTTTTGTCGTTTTGGGTCTTGTTGAGTTTAGATAAAGATACTTTATTTTTCTAAACTGGTTTGGTGTCCATTTGTGGTGTTATCAATGTATTACTATGTGTTTTAAGTACAAATACTCTACACATTGCCTTTGGGATAAGCCTGTCTGCTCATACCAAGCTACCAAGGAGGTGAGCAGGGGTTATCTAAAGTGTGTATCCCCCTTACCCTGACTAGAAGCAAGGGTCCCTATTTGGACAAAGGTACATACCTCTGCCAACTAGAGACCCCCATTTCTAACAAGCCCCATGTGCAAATGCACATTTTTTCCCCTCCAGTGAAAACATTTTTTCACATGGAGGAAAACCCTCTTCTACACCTCCAGCTAATATGGGGGTGATCCATTACCCATCATGTCCTCGAAGGAGAATTACTCCAGCCTGTAGCAAGGTTGGAAAGGGGTCATATTTCAAATTGTGAATTGTAGAACACTGCAATATGCTACTCTGTGATGTTGCAGCAACTCACCAATATCATGACTGCCATAGGGTATGGAGTGGCGGACTCCAAGAAGAATTATCAAATGAAAAGAATTATGTGAAAGAGAAATTTACTATGATTCAATTGTCAGCTGCAATTCCTGGTGGTGGATCTCAGGCACAACCACATAACAACAGCTGTTCACCATCACCCATCCCTAAATGTTCATTGTAGCATTTTAGCATTTCGATAAGCTTTATTCGACGATTAGCCATAAAAGCACGTAAAATAACTTTATCATCAATAAATAATTAAAAAACAAATACATCGAAGTATGAGAACCAAAGCATCGCAGCATACAAGGGTACAATTCTGTAAGTGTATAAAACATCAAATTTGGGCCAACTGGAAGATAATGTAAAACAAAAATAAGCATAATCGAGAGGACCAGTAAAAAGTGCTGAATAGTTCAAGGTTAAATCTAAATACTTCTTAATGCGGAAAAGGGCTAATATAACAATGGCAGATGAGCTACTACAAGTCCCCAGTAATCTACATATTGGTTTGATCCATTTTTGTCGTGGGATAGCATAACCGGGGCAGACGAAGAGGACATGGCTGATATTTTCTATGAATAGCTTGCAGGTCGGATACAATAAATCATCATTTGAGGTCCAATTCTGTGTAAATGATTTCACGGGGAGAGTACCAACCCTAAACTGGAAACAGAGTTTCCTATCCAAGGGGACAGTAATAGCATCCCAGTAGGGCTCCAAAACGCTGCTCGCTTTAAAGTCTAGGAATTTCCCTGTCAGGGTTGAATCCACATGGACGCGTGCTCGGCGCCAAACAAAATGGCTCCCAACAATTGAGCTCCGTTCCAGCGCGGGGCTCATTTCTGCTTTTCTTGCCATTCCAAGGGCACATTATCTTGCTGGCGCTACATTGGTGGTACCACTTTGCCTCCACAACATTGTAAGCTGTTTTGCAGCTCTATTACAACAGTATTTTGCTCCGGGGGCCGTGGCGGTGAATTCCTGACAGACTTGAGAGGCCGCCATTTTCACAGCGCATCACTCACTTCATTTGCTCCCAGCTGTTCTCATGAACCTCGGTTTTACATCAACCTGCTTCTGCTGCCAGTAGGAGATCCATTCCATGCTAAATATGCCCTTTTTCTCTCATTTCAGAAGGGCTACTGTTTTTTATTCTGCCTTTGCACTGCTCTGACTGATTTTTTTTCCTTAGCGGATGCCATTTTGTTTGCGTGCTGCTTGCTCCTTGTGGCTGTCTCTTCAAACATTTTATAATTTTGATAAACATTCCACTTGGACCTCTTTGCTTATAAATACTATTTTACTTATTCTACACAAAAATATGGAGTGATCTTCTTCCTTGCTGCACTTTTCTCTTTACCTTCTGTGGTTGCCTCATCTATTGCATCAGTTTTTTTCATCTTGAAAACTGGATTATATTGCCTTATTTTATTCCTGTGGTTATCGCTTCTGAACTGAACTTTGGTCTATCACCATATTGTTACATCTTGGAGTCTTTATATTCCAGCTTGCTCTTCTATATGCTTTGCCATTCTAGCAGTGCAGTGCATGGGCAAACTCAGACCACTCCAAAAGATATCTCATTGTCCCCTGCATTACGCTAAAATGGCCAATGACCTTCTAGTTACTTCGAAACCCTCCTCATCTGGCACAAAACCCAAAAGAGCAAAAAATGACCATTCATCACCTATTCTCTCTTCGCATAATCCTGTTTTAGACACTATATTGAATGAGGTGAGAGGTCTGAAACCTTTCATGAGTGCCACCAGTGAATAACTTCAGCAAATTGAGGATCGATGGATAGCTATGGCAAAAAAAAAGCTGTTTGCCATGGAACAAGGTATAAGTGATCTCCAGGATGTCGCCGCTCGGATTCCATTGTTGGAGCAGGAAATTAAAAAACTCAAACTACATACCGAAGACCTGGAAAAGAGAAATATGAGCAATAATCTCCATTTATATGGTTTGCTAGAAAATTTAGAGAGTCCTGATCTTCTTTTCTTGAAGAAAGTTCTACCTGAGTTGCAGGTAAGAGCAGTGGCGCGGTGGGACGGGGCATGGGGGGGGTGAGTCCACAGACGACGACGAGGGAAATAGAATTTAAAAAAAGAAAAACATTTACCTTGCCCTTGCCCTATTACCAACTCGGCGATGCAACGATCGCAAGGTAAGTGGTTTTCTTGTTTTTATTTTCCCTCATCGTCGTCTGTCGACTCACTTCCCCTCCCCACCCAGCCTCTGCGCCTCCCCACTGCTCTTACCTGCACCAGCCATGACTTCTCTACTGTTTTATTCTCCGCTGCTCCTCTTGTCCTCGATGCTATCACGTCTCATGCTCATTTTCTTTACTCATCGTTTCAGATCTGGATTTCTTTCCCTGATCTGTCTCTTCATCCTGTTATTCCGTATTCTTCATCTCTCCCTATTCCTCTGCTTGTTTTGTTGTTCTGTAGTGAGTGCTTTCTTGTCTTATATGACTACCTTGCCTACATTGAATATATGTTGTTTTGTTGTAATTCATAAATGGTGTCTTTTTATTTCCTCTTATGTTTCTGTAGCTTGTCACCCATATTCCTCTTACCCTCATCCCAATTCCCAATATGTTTAATGTTGTCTCGTGGAACGTTTGTGGTCTTGGACATCCTGTCAAAAGACAAAAGGTACTTTCTCATTTGTATAAATCTAATCCACAGGTTACCTTTTTAAAAGAAACTCATTGTACTGATGTTGAATCACTTAAATGAAAACATCAATGGGTAGGCCAAGTTATTTACTCTCCTGCTATTAACTGTAAAGGTGGTGTTGCTATCCTTTTTCATAAGTCGTTACATGCTCAGATTGTATCAACTCAATGTGCTATTAATGGATGATGGGTATTGGTTACAATTGTAATCCATAACAAACAGATTTCTTTATTTAATATTTATGGTCCTGTTAAACCTGACCCTGATTTTTGGAACAACATCAAAATAAAACTGGCCTCTATTGATACTCTTAACATTATTGTTGCAGGAGACTTTCATCTGTGGTTCGACCCTTTTAATGATCGGCAATCTAAATGCAACTTTAATTTACATAAGACCCATAAGACATTCCAATCTACCATTGCCACTCGTCCATTATTTGATGTCTGTAAAACTTGTAATCATGACTTGCGAATTTACGTTTTTCTCTAATGTGCATTCTACTAGGTCCAGAATTGATTGTATTTTGGTTACAAAACCCGTACTCCCTCCATTCTATCCTCAGAAATGAGTTCCATTTTTTTATCAGACCATGCTCCTGTTTTATCTTCTTTTGTTTTATCTCCTACTAATCTTAAAACTGGCTGTTGGAAATGTAATAACTCTCTTTCATCTGATGATAATTTCATCACAGAAGCAACTGCCTCCATCAATTAATTCTTTAAATTTAATCAATCCCTTGAAACATCCATTCCTAATAATTGGGCTGATTTTAAGGCCTCTTTTTCAAGCGTTTACCATTGCATATTCTGCAAAAACAGAAAAAATTAATAAATGCCCAATACCATGCCTCTTTACAACAAATCAAAACCTTAGAGCACACTTATTTCACCTCTAAATCTTCTTCAGTACTACATGAATGAATTCAAGCTAAATCTACTCGAAATAAAGTCACCACCATTGATGCCTGTAATATTCTCCTTAAAATTAAATCAAAAAATCACAGAGGCCAAAATAAAGTGGGCAAAATGTTGCCCAATTATTTAAAAATTAAATCTGACTGTAAAAATATTGGCCCTATACGGAATGAACTCAATAACAAAGTTGCATCCTCTGACATTGATATTTCTATTACCTTCCAAGAAAATTATCAATCATTATATTCAGATGACACCAACCCTATCGAACATGACATTCATGCTTTTTAAAATAATATTCCTAAACCTCCTTCCCTTCCCGACAAATTTAAATCATTAGAAGCAGACATAACTTTACAGGAGATTATAGATGCTATCAAATCCCTAAAGCAAGCTAAAGCCCCTGGCCCTGACGGTTTTTCTTTTGAATTCTCTTCTTTTTCTTCTGTTTTTGCTCCTAAATTGTTAGAACTTTTAAACTATTTTATTCTAGACTCTGAGGCCACCAAATCTTTTCTAGAAGCATTGATGGTTATTATTCCCAAACCTGACAAAGATCACGCCTTTTGTAAAAATGACTGCCCTATTTCATTAAATAAATACGATTGCAAAATATTTGCTAAATAATTCTAGCATCTCGCCTTGAAAACATTGTTCCCCTGCTTGTTAAATCTGACCAACCTGGTTTTGTCAAAGGTAGACTCGCTTCAGATAATGCTAGAATGATCTCAAACATTCTTGTATTTGGTAAAAATATCCTCCCCCCTTGCTGCTTTATCCCTTGATACCGAAAGGCTTATGATCGTATTAATTGGCAATTTATTTTTACTACTCTCCACTGGTTTGGTTTTGGTCCTACATTTATTTCATTTATAAAATTATTATATTATGACCCTCCTGCTAGTGTTTTTGTCAGCGGACATTTTTCCCCTTATTTTCATTTACATTGAAGTACTAGACAAGGATGTCCTCTCTCCCCCTTACTTTTTATTCTTTGTCTAGAACCTTTTCTTAAACTTATCCATTCAATACACTTATATCCAGCTTTAAACATAACTCCATTGAAACCAAATTATAGGCTTATGCTGAGGATATTTTAATATATATGTCTGACCCTATTTCCTCCTCAAAACCTTTTTTTACAAGAAATAAAATTATACTCTAATGTTTCAGGTTATAAACTTAATTTCTCCAACCTGAAATTCTTCCACTAAATCCCTCTTGCTATCAATATATGTGTGCTGACACTAATTGCACCTGGTACCTTTTAAAAATCAAATACCTAGGCATTTGCTTTTCTTCTACTATTCCAAATACTCTTGACTACACTTTTACTACTTTAAAACTTAAACTTCAAAAATTACTTTCATCATGGTCTCTGTTAGAAATGGGATTTCTGGTTGGCTAGGGCAGGAGCCTAAGCCAGGCAGAAACCCCCACTCTAGTCAGGGCAAGGGAGTTACACGCTGAAGATAACCCCTGATCACCCCCTTGTTAGCTTGGCATGAGCAGTCAGGCTTATCCCAGAGGCAATGTGTAAAGCGTTTGAGCAACACACAAACACAGCAGCGACACACTAGGCACACCACAAAAGAAACTCCACACAAGGTTATATCAAAAATAGCCTTTGTATTACTCATAAGCGCATTAGAATCATAATCACAAATGTACACTGTGCCACCTGGCACTAGGCAATACTTTACAGGGGATTATATACCTGACAGGGCCAATTGGGCCACTGTCAGGACCATTAGAATCATAAGTAGTGAACATAACACAACCAGTAACTACTGGTATTAGCACTTAGCACGACCCATTATGCATAAGTCACATTAGATCAGGCATAAACCCCTTTATGCATCATCACATTAGGCATAAACTCTGAATTAGCCCCAGTGCACCACAGTACCACTGATAAGGTGCACACAGCTCATTAGCCCCTCCTGAGCGTAAGTATCACTGCTCACGGGCACAATAGGCCACCATGTCCCCAAGAGCCCACTGGCCCCCAAATGGCAGTCCCAGCGCCTCTGCGATCTCTACCTGGACTGTTGGGTAGTTTTGTGGAGACTCCTTGCTCCACTCAGGCTCAGGGGTCCTCCGTCGAGTTTCCACCCCCAGTCAGTGCCTAATCAATCCGGGGCCCCTGCGGGGCTTCTCCGGGAATGCAGGGAACAAAAAGAATGCCCCCAAAATGTGAGGCTGTGGGGCCGGGGGTTACTCCGGCAGCTGCCCACTACCATCCGGGGCAGCTGCTACCCTGGCCACATGTGGGGACGCCGACTGGGCTCCTCACCTTACTTCCTGGCTTTCCTATGGGCGAGGGGGAGCGCGGCTTCCCCTGTGTGGAGCGACCAAAAAGCTCCCGTTGCAATGTTGCGGCGCGTCCGGGATCCTTTAGGATCTCCCAGACCGCTGTGGCCAGACTCCCGCAGTGGAATTACTCATGCCTCCTCAACCGCGTGGACCGCGCACTGGACGCCTTGCTCCCAGCCAGGCAACGGCCTGACTTCCGGTCCCGGGCACGTCCTGCCCTCGGGATTTGTGTTCACCGCACTGGCCCTGCCCACAGTCAGGCTAAGTCTCCGTCTGACTTCCGGGCCACCTCTATCAGTTGCCGGGCAACGCTCGCGGCTCCGGCGGCAATCTGGTGATTTGGGAGGGGGGAGCACCACTCGGTCACACCTCCTCCCTCCTGCAGCAACTTTCTGCGCCGCACAGGACACAGCAACATGGGGTGGGCTCCCGCCCACCTCCAGGCACAAGCTTGCCTGACTTCCGGTTTCGCCGATCTCGGCGAAGGCACTGCCGATTCTGCGGTCCCCTCTCCTTAGCCCAGACAGCGCCAGCTACGCGCTTCTGGTGTGCAGGGGCTGCCCTCCAGTGCAAGGGCCCTCAGTCTTCTTGAAGCAGGATCAAAGTCCAGCGCTCACCACGCGCTGATTCTAATGGCTCAAGACGCAGGGCTGGGCACAGGCGGGCCAGCTCACAGGGCCCCTAGCAGAGGAGGAGGAGTCCCTCGTGGCGGTTACCCCTGGCACCCAGCTGTCCAAGTAAGTACCAAAGCACACTTTTCAAGGGGTCACAGCCCCAAATTTATACAAGGTTGGTCTTTGTCTGCCCTGGCACAGGGCTTGGGGATCCAGTCCCAACTGTATCTGGGGGGTTTGGGAGCATTTTCTTTACAGTGCGCACACCCTCCTTTGTCAGGTTGGGCTCTGTCCTCAGACTCACCACGGGGGGGCGGAGCCAGCATTGAACCAGGCACGCACAGACCCATTCAGGGTGAAGGACTACTCCTCCCACTACTTTAAATGTAGATCTGCCTATTCAGCCTAGCGCTGACTCACCCTGCCCCTCTGGAGCCACACACCTCACCAGCCCCTGTCACTCCAGAGCCAGACATGCAATACACATCAGGCAGGCAAAGACACATAGCACCCAGAAATGCCAACTTCTATAAGTGGCATTTCTAAAATAGTGATCATAAATCTGTGCACACCATTACACAGCATTTATTGTCACTATTCCAAACATACCAAACTTGACCACGCTGCTCCTCTCATATCAGGAATTACCACTGAAACACTTATCAGGGAATCCCCAATGCATTCCTATGAGAGGACAGCCTCACAGCAGTGAGAAACCAAAATGGCTGTTTGTCACTACCAGGACATGTCACACAATTAAGGTACATGTCCTACCTTTTACCTACAATGCACCCTGCCCATAGGGCTAGCTAGGGCCTACCTTAGGGGTGACTGACATGCAGTAAAAGGGGGGTCACAGACGTGGTATGCACTTTAGGTGCCACGTCACAGCGGCAGTAAACTGCGCACCCAGGACCTGCAATGGCAGAGGCCTGAGACAGGTTTGAAAGGCTACTTTGGTGGGTGGCGCAATCAGCGCTGCAAGCCCACCAGTAGCATTTAATTTACTGGCCCTGGGTATCTGAGATACCACTTTACAAGGGACTGACAGGTAAATTAAATACGCCAAACAGGTGTAGACCAATCTTACCATGTTTACCACAGAGAGCACATGCACTTTACACTGGACAGCAGTGCTAAAGTGCCCAGAGTCCTAAAACCACCAACACCAGGTCAGAAAAAATATTAAGAGGAAGGCAAAAGTTCAGGGATGACCCTGCAAAAAGGGCCAAGTCCAACAGTCTCCCCTTCATTTAATGTGGTGGGGCAGGCTAAACACCATTAAGATTATGATTGTCCCACATTTCCTTTATATATTATTTACGCTACCTTTTAAAATACCTCTTTCCTACTTTTCTCAAATTAATTCCATTTGCACTAAATTTCTTTGGAACAATAAACATGCACATATTGCCTTACCTAAACTTAAATGTTCGAAGAATGAAGGTGGTGGTCATTTTCCTTATTTTAAGTTGTATCGCTCAGCCTTTTTAATTTGACAATTTTATGCTCTAACTAATGAGATTCTCCTATACAACAATGGATTGTATTTGAACCCTCTTTATTGAAGGGCTTCTCATTTACTGATGTAATTTATATGACTAATTGTACCTTTATTTCTACAAACCCTATTCTAAAATACTCTCATATAAAACTCAATTATATGTCATTTATGTATCTAGATTAGTATTTTCCTTTTTTCATGTTTGCTGTAATCCTACTATTTATAGATTGCATTGTTACGTATATGCATCCTTTATGTATTACTATAGCTGTCATATCTTCTTTTCCATTCTCAATAAAAATGATTAAACAAAAAAAAGGGTTGAATCCACCACCCGTTGTGCCTTAGAATGCCCGACCGACAGCCAGTAAAGTTCTTTTAGCTTTGATGCTGAAAGGTATGTGGCAGATGTAGAGTTGTCCCACAAGGAACAAAGGCCAATGCTGATTAATAGTTTTTTAATTTCATACAATCTTTTTAGAACGATCAGCCTTAATTACATCCTCCAAAGCCAATCTATAATGGACCAATTCTGGATTAGACCATAGCCTTCTCCAGAATAAAAGGGGATGGAGTCTAGATAAATCAGCCACTTGCCTTCTTTGCACATCATATTTTAGTGGTATCGTTGGGGTACTAGCAAGAAGACATGCTATAGTTGTCATGGAACTTTTTCTTGGAACTTATAAGAGAGGATATTTTAGCAAAGCCCCACAACTCAGAGCCATACAGTACAGGTGCCGCATCATAAACTTGCAAAAGGGAGCAATAGGTTTAGAACAGAAAGAAGCATTTTTGTTGGCAGTTTCACCCACAATCTGCCTATGTTTGAGGGCAGAAGACTCCACATGGGACGTCCAGGTAAAGGGTGATGATAGTGAAACACCCAAATAAGTAAAATCACCCACCCTTTCCAGGGGTTCTCCTCCCAATTCCAGCCTACCTTTAAAGAACTTGTGTTTATTAAACATCATAAGCTTGGTCTTTGTGAAATTGATCACAACTCCACGGGAGTTACAAAATTCTTCTAAATGGAAAAGGGCACGCTGCAGTCCACTGGGGGTTTTAGAAATGAATAAGGTGTCATCTGCAAACAATAATATAGATATTTTGACACCTGCCAAAATGGGAGTATTGGAAATGGCCCTTTTTGCAGGGTTATCCCCAAACTTTTTGCTTCTTCCTCCTATTTTTTCCTGACCTGTGTTTGTTGGCTATAGGACTCTGGGCACTTTACCACTGCTGATCAGTGCTAAAGTGCATATGCTCTCTGTGCAAATTGTTTTGTGATTGGTTATCCATGATTGGCATATTTGATTTACCAATAGGTCCCTAGTAAAGTGCACTGAGTGTGCCAGGGCTGGTAAATCAAATGCTATTAGTGGGCTTGCAGCACTGATTGTGCCACCGACATGAGTAGCCCAGCTCAGAGCACGCTTGGCCGAGGTCCCGGACGCTTCACTCGTCCCGCTGGAGTTAAATTCCCCCGCCTACCCCCTGATTTCTTCTTATTGTGAGCACGCCTGGCTGTGCATCCGGACGTCTCGCCCGTCCGGTTCCAAACCCCTGGAAGCGGCAATTCCTTACCCGCTCGCCCCCCCCGATTGATTCAGCTCCACGCTGGGTAGCGCCACTTCAGCGCCCAGGTCGAGCCTGCATCCTTTATTGAACACCCCCAGGATCCATCTACTGCCCTCTTTCCCTACCAGAGTGCATTCAGTTGCTCCCTGGCCAGACGCCCACGTCCTTCAACCCTGCAGTCTGGATTACTGCATTATTCTCTCAGCACTATCCATGAATTAGTAACCATCGTCCTGAAGATGACCTGATATCGAACAGGTCGAAACATCATCGACTACTCAGCTCTAATCGCGGTTCCCACGGGGTCAATTAATTCTGTCTAAATCATAATACTTGACTTATGTTGATCTGTCTTGTATCATTGACCTCAGCATAACTTGTTTTTACTGTTTTTCCGCCGTTCACGCTGTTTTTTTCACCTTTGTGTCACTGCGCCGTTCACCCACACTAGCACGTTCAGTGCACACCTGGTTGTTATGGTTACTTTAAATTAAAATTGTATTGTAGTGCTGATATAACTACTTACAAATAACAACATATATCCTAAAAACCTGCCTTTGGTCTCCCTTTCTTTTCTTTCCCTTCCTCAAGTGATTTATACACTTTTTGTAATTGTCTTTGCTAATGGTTACTGGTTGAGACACTATTGTTTTTGCTACTAGTGGGCTTGCAGCACTGATTGTGCCACCCACATGAGTAGCCCTGAAAAGATGTCTCAGGCCTGCCACCGCAGTGCCTGTGCGCAGTTTGTTAACTTCCATGTCGACTTGGCAAGTGCACCAACTTGCCAGGCCCTACCCTTCCCTTCTCTCACACATTGGACACCCCTATGGTAGGCCCGAGGTACCCCCCTGGGCAGGGTGCAGTGTATGTGAAAGGTAGGACATGTACTGGTGTGTGCAACATGTCCTGATAGTGAAATACTGCCAATTTCGTTTTTCACTATTGAAAGGCTATCTTGCCCCATAGGACAGAATGGGGAATGCTTTGTAACATTTTACAAGCATATCTTCCCATAGGGATAAGATGTAAAAATGGAGTTTGGTATCCCTGAACTCAGGATTTAATAACACATCTTTTAGTAAAGCTGGTTTTTAAATTGTGTGTTTGAAAATACCACTTTTAGAAAGTGGCTATTTTCTTGTTCAACCATCCTGTGTGCCTCTGCCTGTTTGTGGATTGACTGTCTGGCTTTGGAGTAACAGGGGCTGGGGAGGTGCAGTGGATCCAGGAGTGTGGATGAGTCAGCACTAGGCTGAATAGGCCTGATCTGCATTTGGAGTGGTGGGAGGAGTAGCACCTGTACCTGAATAGGGCTGTGCCTGCCTTCCACAATGCTGGCTCCGCCCCCCTGTGGTGTGTCTGGAGCCAAGGCTCACACTGACAATGGATGTTGTTGTACACTTGTAGAATGCCCCCCAGAACTGGTTTGAACTGGGCTCAGAGCCCCTTGTACAAAGAGAACAAAGACATTTTGGGTTGTAAGTATCAGACCCAAAATCCAAGACTTTCGATCATTCCTGGAATTCAAGAGGAACCTTTGCCAAGGAGAAGAGCTGGAGAGACTGAGGAGAAGTACTGCCCTTGCTGTGTGTCTCGGGTTGGCCTGCAGTTGCTGTTTCTGCCAAGGAAAGGAGAAGGACTTTGATGTGTGCTGTGTCCCCTGCTTGAAGGAGATCTCCAAGGGCCTGAAGTGTGCTGGCCTTCTGTTCTGAAATCTCAGGGACACAAAGACTTCACCCCCAACTCCTCTGAACTCTGCTGCTGTGAGTTCTAGCCTGCCAAGAGGTGCCTGTGCCAGTTTTTGGCCTCTGGAGGTTGTTGCTGCTGTTTGGGAGCTGGAAGAAAGAAGAAACATGAAGAACTGCTAAAATTGACGTATCGAGAGATCGCCGCTGAAGAAGACCGACGCAGCGCCGCTCGACGCCGCTGCATCGATTGCCGATGCATCCCGGATTTCCACGCATCGTACCTGTGCGGCACGCTTTCCCGATGCATCACCTGCGGACCGGAACCGTCATGAAGAATCGACGCATCACTCCCCATACAGACCAGATTCGACGCAACTCGTCCTCTGCGTGTCGCAGAACTGTCGCATCGCCTCCCCAAGGTCTCAGGAGTGTCGCATCTCTTTGTTTTCGGACTCTGCGGCTGTTTGGCTTTTGGAACTTTGACGCATCTACAGGTACTTTGGTGAAAAGTCACGCATCCATAGTTTTCTATGGTACAAGTTCTTGAAACCTTTTGAAAGTCATATTTTTAACTGTGTATGTTGGATTTTTGTCATTTTGGTCTTGTTTAGTTTAGATAAAGATAATTATTTTTCTAAACTGGTGTGGTGTCCTTTTGTGGTGTTTTCACTGTGTTACTGTGAGTGTTGGTACAAATACTTTACACATTGCCTTTGGATAAGCCTGTCTGCTCGTGCCAAGCTACCAAGGGGGTGAGCAGGGGTTATCTAAAGTGTGTATCGCCTTTACCCTGACCAGAAGCAAGGGTCCCTATTTGGACAATGGTACCTACCTCTGCCAACTAGAGACCCCCATTTCTAACATTGGTAGTCAGCGGTGAGGATTTGAACCAGTATTTGTACTTGACCCACAGTGATTGGTGTACATCACTAGTTTAGTGCAGACCATTACGCAACCACATACTGTGTTTTGTTTTTGGTTCCATTTTTGAGTGACCCTTAAAGTATCCACGCATCATGTCTCAGAAGGGTAAACCAGCAAGTGAGATGGCAGAACTGGAGTTTGATATTTAAATGTTAATTAGTTACAAAGTAGGTCAACTCGAGCAGTTCTGCAGGAACTTTGGATGTCCCATGAAGAGCAGCTCCAGGAAGAAGGAGCTACAGAAGGCCTTAAGGGCCTGGTGGGAGGCCAGAGAGGCTGGGGAGGCAGAGGATGCAGAGGTGGATGAGGATGCACAAGGGGATGGTTTCAGATCACAGGATCTGCCTGTGCGAAGAGCAGCCTCTAGGGCTGGCAGCAATTATTCCTCTAGCAGCTTTTCCACAGAGGAACTGGAGGAGAACCAAAGGGTCAGGGAGCAGGAGCTAGAAGTCCTGAGGATCAAAACAAAGCAGATGGAAATGGAAATCCAGGCCAAGGCAGAGGAGAGCAGGAGAGCTTATGCCTTGGAAGAAAATAAATTGATCTTGGCATATGAGCTGAGAATGAGAGAGCTTGATGAGGAGTTTGCGAGGCTTGAGGCCCTGAGTGGCTCAACCAAGCAAAAAGAGATGTGTGTAGCTCAGGAAGTGAGTGAGCTTGGCTGGGTTGGAGGTGGAGTCCAGCTCAGATGGTGGCAGCAAAATTGGGTTATCTAGTGCTGAGGGAAAAGTACACACACCCAGAGATGTGTTCCTGAAGTGGATTGGGGAACTGATACCGGGGATCATATTCCTAGTGGTGGGAGGGACACTCTATTGACTCTAGATGAGAGGTGCAGGGAGAGGGGTTCCCCCATGGTAGAAGTCCTGGAATGTATGTGTGGAGACAGCGCAGAAGAGTGTGGGTTGAGTGACAGAGACAGTCAGACACTGTCTTGCCAGTCTCAGGAGAGTGATGTGGGGTACTTGTGTGAGGCACTGGATGGTGAGGCAAAGGGTAGCTTGGTTTACAACTGTGGGGGTCTGTGTGATGCAATTGTTGGAGAGCATATTTTAAGTCCCTGTTTTCCAGAGCTATGCCAACACCCGGTGGAGTGTGAGTTCTCTGATTCCAGGGAGCTTGTGCTAGAGGCAGACCTTTTGGTGGAGTCTAGAGGGTCTAATGAGGCTTTTGGGAGTGATCCTGAAGGAGGTGGCTCAGGTTTTCCCCAACCAGGTGAGGTAGGGGAGGTTTGGAGTAACCCAGATAGGTCCTAGTGTAGTGGAATGGGTGAGGAGCCCCATGTCCTGTCTCTGAGTAGAGGGAGTGGAGGTGGGCTGAGTCACAGGGTGTCCGAGGCCCAGTTGGAGGGCCTGGTTGGTTCCATGAGTGAACACCAGGAGGGGAGCCTAGTCTGTACCGGGAGGCCATTTCCTGAGGGAGATCCCAAGGTATTAGGTGAACTGGGGGAGACTGCTGTAACTAGCGTTCCACCAGGTCTGGTGTCTGGCAGCACCGCTCCAGTTGGGAGGGTGCATGAGTCCAGAGAAAGGGGTAAGAGGGGGAGACAGTCCCCAGTGGGAGGACCAGTGGGTCAGGGGTTACCCACTCTGAGGTCAGAGCACCCCAAGACTGACCCTGGTGAGGCTGCGTCTGGGCTGGGGGTCTTCATGCTCTGTCTGGTGGACAGGAGGCTGGAGATCTGCACCAGGCAGACTCTGGCACAGCTCATGAGGAGTATGTTTCCCTTGGGGGGGGGGTTGCCGTACTTCCCCAGAAGTCCTGGGTTGGCAGGCACAGGTCCAGCCTAAGGGTACAGACCCTGGGTTGGAGGACCATGGCCTGGGGGTCCCCCCTGACCTAGAGGAAGGGGTGACTGCTAGCAGTGCCCCTACCAGTTTGTTTTCTGGGGGTACCGCTCCAGGTGGGAGGGTACAGAGGCCCAGGGAGGAGAACAGGATGCGGGAGAGCCTGGTGGTTCAGTGACAGGATGCCATCCCTGACTTGGGTGGCGAGAGAGTGGACAAAGGGTGCCAGTCACCTGGGGCTACCGCCCCCCCTCTCTGATGACACAGAGGTTAGAGAGCCTTGAGAGGCATGAGGCCTGGCTCTCATTACTGACAGGCATCAGTGGCCACTATGGTTTGCTGTTCTGGTGGACAGAGTTGTCCCCGGGAGTGGGACAGGAGTCACACCCCGGGGTGGACTAGGCCACACTACTGTGTTGGCCTTTTGTGTGCTGTCTGGTTGCTGGGACACATCTGTGAGCAAGGTAAGCTTAGGCGCTGCACTGATGGTGTCCCCAGGTGAGGAGAAGGGTCCCCCATGGTTTAGCTTAGTGGGCCCTGAGAGTATGGATAGAAGGATCCAACTGGGTTCAGGAAGGCGTATAACAGGAATAGACCCCTGCTGTCCGGGCCAGGTTCTATCGCCCCAAGCAGGGAAGCCCATCGAGGTATTGATTGGTCTACCCTGGCTTTAGGCTGGAAGAGGGTTGTGTTGGAAATGGCCCTATTTCCAGAGTTATCCCCAAACTTTTTGCTTCTTCCTCCTATTTTTTCCTGACCTCTGTTTGTTGGCTATAGGACTCTGGGCACTTTACTACTGCTGATCAGTGCTAAAGTGCATATGCTCTCTGTGTAAATTGTTTTTGCGATTGGTTATCCATGATTGGCATATTTGATTTACCAGTAGGTCCCTAGTAAAGTGCACTGAGTGTGCCAGGGCTGGTAAATCAAATGCTACTAGTGGGCTTGCAGCACTGATTGTGCCACCGACATGAGTAGCCCTGAAAAGATGTCTCAGTGCAGTGCAGTGCAGTGCAGTGCCTGTGCGCAGTTTGTTAACTGCCATGTCGACTTGGCAAGTGCACCAACTTCCCAGGCCCTACCATTCTCTTCTCTTACACATTGGACACCCCTATGGTAGGCCCAATGTACCCCCCACTGGGCAGGGTGCAGTGTATGTGAAAGGTAGGACATGTACTGGTGTGTGTAACATGTCCTGATAGTGAAATACTGCCAATTTCGTTTTTCATTATTGAAAGGCTATCTTGCCCCATAGGACAGAATAGGGAATGCTTCGTAACATTTTACAAGCATATCTTCCCATAGGGATAAGATGGAAAATAGAGTTTGGTATCCCGGAACTCACGACTTATTAACACATCTTTTAGTAAAGATGGTTTTTAAATTGTGTGTTTGAAAATACCACTTTTAGAAAGTGGCTATTTTCTTGTTCAACCATCCTGTGCGCCTCTGCCTGTTTGTGGATTGACTGTCTGGCCTTGGAGTGACAGGGGCTGGGGAGGCGCAGTGGCTCCAGGAGTCTGGATGAGTCAGCACTAGGCTGAATAGGCCTGATCTGCATTTGGAGTGGTGGGAGGAGTAGCACCTGTACCTGAATAGGGCTGTGCCTGCCTTCCACAATGCTGGCTCCGCCCCCCTGTGGTGTGTCTGGAGCCAAGGCTCACACTGACAATGGATGTTGTTGTGCACTTGCAGAGTGCCCCCCAGAACTGGTTTGAACTGGGCTCAGAGCCCCTTGCACAAAGAGAACAAAGACATTTTGGGGTATAAGTATCAGACCCAAAACCCCAGACTTTAGATCATTCCTGGAATTCAAGAGGAACCTTTGCCAAGGAGAAGAGCTGGAGAGACTGAGGAGAAGTACTGCCCTTGCTGTGTGTCTGGGGTTGGCCTGCAGTTGCTGTTTCTGCCAAGGAAAGGAGAAGAACTTTGCTGTGTGCTGTGTCCCCTGCTTGAAGGAGATCTCCAAGGGCCTGAAGTGTGCTGTGTAGGAAGGTGGAATCTGACTATATGGTTGCCCCCACTTTTTTTATGGTGTTTTGCTGGTTTATGACTTAGTTGGACTGGGATCCTGCTATTCAGGGCCCCAGTCTATCTGCTTTCTCTGTAAAATGGATTCCATGTGCCTTAGGCACATCTCTGATTGGGATCTGGAGTGCCCTTATAAGTCCCTAGTATATGGTATACTATGTACCAAGGGCATAGGTACCTCAGAGGCCTGCCAGGGGCTGCAGCATGTATTATGCCACCCCTGGAAGGCCATCCAAACTGACACCACAGGTCTGCTACTGCAGCCTGGGTAAGGTGGTGCATGCACCCCTTACTGTGATATAGGTTACCTATATCACGAAATACATACACACCTAGAAACCTATAAGTCACTCCTAAGGCAGGCCTTATCAATCCTAAAGGCAGAGTGCATGGTTCCTATGTGAGAGGGTGCCCCTGCATGAGCAGGGCCCCTCTGCAGCGTTCGGAGACCATCTCTGATGCTGTTTGTAGTGCAGCCTGACCATATACTCTTAAGCGCATTATATCCTCGCGGTAAAATGCTAACTTTGGAATGGCTGCACCTAAACATGTCGTGTTTGGTGTCAAACATCTTGGAATACTACCCCCCGCCAATCCTGGCGGCGGGGGTAGCATTCCACCCTTCTAGAGGGAAAGACATGTTAACTCTGGCTTACCCGGTAACTTCTTTCTGAAGCCCTGGCATCACAAAATGGATGCTGCTGCCACAGACACAAGTCTGGCCTCCTGCTGCTGGACGAAACTCCGGCAGGGGAGGCCTGGACAATAGGTTTCCTGTTGCAGGGAGGTGTGACCACCTCCCCAGACAGGATAATGTGTATTGGGGCTGGGTGGGTGCACTCTTAGAGTGCTTTGAAGTCCTGCACTGGGGGAGCAAAAGGCTCCTCTGTGCATATGCCAGTTCAAACCAGCTCAGGGGCTACCTGCCCCTGCTCTGGCGCGAAACTGGACAAAGGGAAGTGGGTGTAGCCACCCCTCCCTTGACCCTCCCATAGGTGGGGTCATAGAGTTAGTCCCTCCCTGTTTTACTAGTTAAAATGGGGAACCCTTGCCACAGCAAGATTAGATTATACCTGGACGAAACTCTGAAACAGAATCCTGGACCTTCGACGCTCTACTCACGATTAGAGGACTGAAGAATCTCCCTTGGGGTCAAGGAGTGACTCCCCTGCTTGGCAGGCACCAAAGAAGCATCTGTCCGGTTCGCATCACTGAAGCTCCCGTCGGACGCCGAAGTCATCGCATCACCAGAGGTAGAGTCTCAGACTTCCCCGAGGCTACCCTGAGTCCCCAGCAAAGCTGAGGCCCGTGGCTATCGTGGGTAACGTGAGACCGTGACCCCTGGACACCGAGCACACTTGCAAGTGCACCATCTTCTGGGTCTCCCAAGAAGTCGTGCTTTGGGCTCCGAGTAGCCCTAGCCTCCAGCACCACCTGCACCGAAGATCACTGGCCCCCACTCCACGAGTGTCCTGTAAGCCAGCTCCACGTGCGGCGTCACGAGGCTCCTTCGCGGTCGCTAGTCCGTTGGCTAGTAGCCCTTACCGAAGGCCAATCTTTTCTTTACTTGGCAGCCTGGTTGCTCCAGGCCTGCCCTCACTTACCCTTGCTGGGTGAGTTCCCCAGACCTTGCTGGTCTGCACCATCGACGATCTTCAGCTACATCAAGACTTGCCGTTGCCAAGGCTTGTTGGGTCCAATCTGGTCGCCGACACCGCAGCACTCGACAGACATCGTGTACCAGCCCGAATCCTGCTCTTGGTCGCCGACAACGCCTCCTGGACCTCGTGGCTGCTGAAACGAGACGACCGTCAACACACCTGAAGCACTCGACATCGGTGGGCATCCGTCCATCACCTCCCTGGTCACTGGCTAGTGACCCAGACTCTGTCCCCGCTGCTTTCAGGTTCTTCAGAACTCCGATCCACTCTTGGATCCACCCGGACACTTTTCTCCTGGTCGCCAGCAGCACTTTGCAGCAGATCGCCATAAGAACCGACGACGAAACCCGACCCCGAAAGGCACCTATGCACCCGGCTTCCCTGGGTGAGGTAACACGAGTACTCCGGTGCTCCCGTGGGTAGAGACTCTTCAAAGTCCTAGATCTCAAAGGGTTTTGTCCTAGTCCTCTTTAAAGTGTCCCTTTCCTCTATTTTCCCGATCCCGACTTTCTCCATAGAAGTTAACGGCGTATCGCGGTTGTGTATTTACACTGCACGCGTCTCCCGTGGGTCCCTTGTGTCACTACCTTGGGTGGTTCCTTGTGGTCCAAGCACTTCTAGAGGCTCTAGGCCTAGTGTCTAGTTCAGTCGTGGTTCGCATACCACTTTATTGGTATATGGTTTGGTACGCCCCTAGGGCCCAAACGTGTATTTGTGCTATTACTGTGATTTAAGATCTTATAACCTATGTACTTCGAACTCTAGCCTCATAAAGAGACTAGAGGGGTGTGTTTAGTAATAAATACATATATTTTGAATATATACCTGGTGGGGTGCTCTTTCATTTGGTCACTCAAGAGATTATAGACTGGTAAAACAAGCTGCTTTACATTCCTTCAAGACTTAGCCTGAAGGCTGCTCTCCACAGCTACCACTAGGATAGCTTTCAATAAGGTTGTCTTTGACCTACCTACCATAAGAGTCGATTTGGACTGGTGCAAGGTGCCCACTATAATTAGTGGACAGCATATGCCAGGCCAACTTCTCACATTGGTGTGCAGCGTGTGGGATTCCAGCTTGCTATTGTTTTACCAGATAATCTCAATTGAATTGATCAACTGAAAACCACTAAAGGTACCTAAGGTACATATAATTTAAGCTTAGAATATCAGTAAGTTCTACTGAACTTAGAGTTGTGTGTTAAGGGATAGCACAACCCTTTCTACAACTCAAGAGAGTTTAGTAGGCCACACTAGAGTAGGTAGTGCATACACCACACCACACTAGTAATGTCTTTAAAAGCAGGATCCAAAGATGCCCTGCAGGAAGCCATTGAGCTTCCCCCTCCAAGTATGACACACTCCCATTCTTGGAACTGAGAGCTTTGTGTAACGTGAGGAAATTAAGGACAGGCCAAAGTCCCACCACCCAACACCTCCAGGAGATGTTGGTGGCTTATGATCTTAGTAAGTCCTCAGAGACTGAAGGGGTAGGAGCAGAGGGTGGGCCAGCAGATGAGGAAGGGGCCAGGGGTACTACTACCCCCAGCCCCCCTCTGAAACTGACCAGGAGGGTGACAATGACCCTGACCTGGAAAACCCAATCCCTTCTGGGGAAGATGAAGATGAGGATCTAGAGAACCACACCTTTGTCCCCCCAGGAAGGATTATGAGTGTGCTCAGAAAGTCTAGGTCTCCTTCTCAGGAGTCTAACCACTCTGGCACCTCAATAGGGAGCTCTGTTTCTTCTCACAGGAGGGAATCCTCTCATGAGAGAAGAAAGAGACTGGTCCAGTATGAGGAAACTCAACTAGAGATCAGGAAGAAGCAATTGGCTTTAGATAGAGAATCCCTAGATCTCCTTAGAGAGAGAAGAAAGTTGGGACTAGAGTCCCATGGTGGCAGCAATATCCCTAGAGATAGGGACAGGTCTTATGACCATAGAAACCTAAACAAGATTGTCCCTCCCTACCAGAGTGGGGATGACATCCACAAATGGATAACTGCACTGGAGAGGGCCTGTAAAGTTCAGAAGGTCCCCCAGAGGCAGTGGGCAGCAATCTTGTGGCTCTCCTTTGCAGACAAAGGTAGAGACAAGCTCCTCACTGTAAGAGAAGAGGATGCTGACAATTACACAGTCTTGAAGAGTGCTCTGATAGATGGGTTTGGCCTAACCACTGAACAGTATAGGTTGAAGTTCAGAGACACCCAAAAAGCTCAGACTCAAGACTGGGTTGATTTTGTAGATTGTGCTACAAAGGCTCTGGAAGGTTGGATACATGGCAACAAAGTGCATGACTTTTTAGGATTGTACAATTTGATTATGAGGGAGCAGATCCTTAATAATTGTCAAAACCAGCTTTTGCACCAGTATCTGGTGGACTCTGATCTGACCTCTCCCCAAGAATTGGGAAAGAAGGCAGACAAATGGGTCAGAACCAGAGTAAAAACTAGAAATCAGGGTGGTGACCAGAAGAAAGATTCTACTAAGTCCCAAGAGAAAGGTGGGGATAAATCTAAGGATAAGTCCCCTACAGGGCCCCAAAATTCCTCTTCTGGGGGTGGGTCCCAAACTCCTTCCTCTCCTGAAAAGAAACCATATTGCCATGTCTGTAAAAAGCCTGGGCACTGGAAAACTGATCCCAGTTGCCCCAGGATTGGCAATAAAGAAAATGTTCCTCCCACAACTACTACCACCCCTCCTGGTACTACCAGTAGTAATCCTCCAGTTGGGAGTAGTGCACCCAAAAAGTTGGGTGCTTTTGCAAGAGGAACAGAGGTGGGCCCTAGTTTAGACAGGGACCCCTCAACAGACTCCTCTGACTCTGATGGTGGTATAGGATTTGCCACCTTTACCATGGGTCCCATAGCATTGGGCAGGTACAGACTGGAGCCAATGATTAATGGTCAGAAAGCTGTGGCATTTAGGGACACAGGGGCTAGTGTCACCATGGTGGCAGGGAAACTAGTCCCCCTCACCAGCTTTTACCTGAGTTTAAATACCAGGTGACCAACATTGATGGTGTCAGAACAGATCACCCCATGGCCATAGTCAATCTCAGCTGGGAGGGGGTCACAGGCCCAAAAGAGTGGCAGTGTCCCCAACCCTACCTGTAGATTGCCTGATGGGCAATGATTTGGAAATTTCAGCCTGGGCTGAAGTTGAACACCAAACCCATCTTAGGATGTTGGGCGTCCCTGCAAAGGTTAGTGGGGCTGTGATGGCCACAGCCCCAGCCCAAGACTTTGGAGAGATGGAGCCTGAAAGAATGGCCCACTCTCCCCCAAAAGAGAGCAAAAGGGTTGAAGAAAAGTCTTCTTCCCCCCAGACAGTAGGTAAGGGTCAGCCTCCTCAGGGAACTGACCCTACCCCTAGTGAAGGAACTGCCACAGAGGTAGTCAGGCCTGGCCTGGCCACACCCCTGATGGCAGAGGACCCTTCCACGGTGGTACCCAGTCTGGAGCAGGTAACCTGCCCCTCTCTACCCTGCCTCAGTCAGCCCAGGGCTGCAGAGGTCAGGGAGGTCAGTGGACCCCCCGGGCCCCCTGTCCAGAGGAAGCCCCCATCAGCAGATTAGGGGCAGCCAGTCTAGTAGCCCTAGCCAGGTGAAAATTCCTCTACACACTGAGGGATCCCCCATACCTTTATGTAGGGACCTCCCCCAGAAGGACTCTGGTAGGCAAGGGCAAACCTGGGACCAGAAGGTTCCAAACCTGCCATGTCCCTCCAGTGTTCCATCCAAAGGGACCCAACCCCCAGCTGTAGGCAGCCAAAGGTTGACCCTTAGAGCAAAGTGCAACTCAGTCATGGAAAGACAGGCATACATGGTGACCAGTGATCTGAGGAAACTGAGGCCAACATTCCTAGGGCCTCACTTCCCTACTCAGACACCTCACCAGCCTTGTACTTTACCTAAGCACACCAGAGGTAGTGATTCCCCATGGTGGAGACCCTCTCATACCCTTAGGGTGAGGGATTGCTTAGTGGACCATAACATAGGGGGCAACCATGCTAGTGCAGGTGCTTCCTTATATGGCCACTTAGTCAATATAGGCTCAACTGGCCAAGGTTAGCCTTATCTCCTTTCGTTTGGGGGGGTTATGTAGGAAGGTGGAATCTGACTATATGGTTGCCCCCACTTTTTTTATGGTGTTTTGCTGGTTTATGACTTAGTTGGACTGGGATCCTGCTATTCAGGGCCCCAGTCTATCTGCTTTCTCTGTAAAATGGATTCCATGTGCCTTAGGCACATCTCTGATTGGGATCTGGAGTGCCCTTATAAGTCCCTAGTATATGGTATACTATGTACCAAGGGCATAGGTACCTCAGAGGCCTGCCAGGGGCTGCAGCATGTATTATGCCACCCCTGGAAGGCCATCCAAACTGACACCACAGGTCTGCTACTGCAGCCTGGGTAAGGTGGTGCATGCACCCCTTACTGTGATATAGGTTACCTATATCACGAAATACATACACACCTAGAAACCTATAAGTCACTCCTAAGGCAGGCCTTATCAATCCTAAAGGCAGAGTGCATGGTTCCTATGTGAGAGGGTGCCCCTGCATGAGCAGGGCCCCTCTGCAGCGTTCGGAGACCATCTCTGATGCTGTTTGTAGTGCAGCCTGACCATATACTCTTAAGCGCACTATATCCTCGCGGTAAAATGCTAACTTTGGAATGGCTGCACCTAAACATGTCGTGTTTGGTGTCAAACATCTTGGAATACTACCCCCCACCAATCCTGGCGGCGGGGGTAGCATTCCACCCTTCTAGAGGGAAAGACATGTTAACTCTGGCTTACCCGGTAACTTCTTTCTGAAGCCCTGGCATCACAAAATGGATGCTGCTGCCACAGACACAAGTCTGGCCTCCTGCTGCTGGACGAAACTCCGGCAGGGGAGGCCTGGACAATAGGTTTCCTGTTGCAGGGAGGTGTGACCACCTCCCCAGACAGGATAATGTGTATTGGGGCTGGGTGGGTGCACTCTTAGAGTGCTTTGAAGTCCTGCACTGGGGGAGCAAAAGGCTCCTCTGTGCATATGCCAGTTCAAACCAGCTCAGGGGCTACCTGCCCCTGCTCTGGCGCGAAACTGGACAAAGGGAAGTGGGTGTAGCCACCCCTCCCTTGACCCTCCCATAGGTGGGGTCATAGAGTTAGTCCCTCCCTGTTTTACTAGTTAAAATGGGGAACCCTTGCCACAGCAAGATTAGATTATACCTGGACGAAACTCTGAAACAGAATCCTGGACCTTCGACGCTCTACTCACGATTAGAGGACTGAAGAATCTCCCTTGGGGTCAAGGAGTGACTCCCCTGCTTGGCAGGCACCAAAGAAGCATCTGTCCGGTTCGCATCACTGAAGCTCCCGTCGGACGCCGAAGTCATCGCATCACCAGAGGTGGAGTCTCAGACTTCCCCGAGGCTACCCTGAGTCCCCAGCAAAGCTGAGGCCCGTGGCTATCGTGGGTAACGTGAGACCGTGACCCCTGGACACCGAGCACACTTGCAAGTGCACCATCTTCTGGGTCTCCCAAGAAGTCGTGCTTTGGGCTCCGAGTAGCCCTAGCCTCCAGCACCACCTGCACCGAAGATCACTGGCCCCCACTCCACGAGTGTCCTGTAAGCCAGCTCCACGTGCGGCGTCACGAGGCTCCTTCGCGGTCGCTAGTCCGTTGGCTAGTAGCCCTTACCGAAGGCCAATCTTTTCTTTACTTGGCAGCCTGGTTGCTCCAGGCCTGCCCTCACTTACCCTTGCTGGGTGAGTTCCCCAGACCTTGCTGGTCTGCACCATCGACGATCTTCAGCTACATCGAGACTTGCCGTTGCCAAGGCTTGTTGGGTCCAATCTGGTCGCCGACACCGCAGCACTCGACAGACATCGTGTACCAGCCCGAATCCTGCTCCTGGTCGCCGACAACGCCTCCTGGACCTCTTGGCTGCTGAAACGAGACGACCGTCAACGCACCTGAAGCACTCGACATCGGTGGGCATCCGTCCATCACCTCCCTGGTCACTGGCTAGTGACCCAGACTCTGTCCCCGCTGCTTTCAGGTTCTTCAGAACTCCGATCCACTCTTGGATCCACCCGGACACTTTTCTCCTGGTCGCCAGCAGCACTTTGCAGCAGATCGCCATAAGAACCGACGACGAAACCCGACCCCGAAAGGCACCTATGCACCCGGCTTCCCTGGGTGAGGTAACACGAGTACTCCGGTGCTCCCGTGGGTAGAGACTCTTCAAAGTCCTAGATCTCAAAGGGTTTTGTCCTAGTCCTCTTTAAAGTGTCCCTTTCCTCTATTTTCCCGATCCCGACTTTCTCCATAGAAGTTAACGGCGTATCGCGGTTGTGTATTTACACTGCACGCGTCTCCCGTGGGTCCCCTGTGTCACTACCTTGGGTGGTTCCTTGTGGTCCAAGCACTTCTAGAGGCTCTAGGCCTAGTGTCTAGTTCAGTCGTGGTTCGCATACCACTTTATTGGTATATGGTTTGGTACGCCCCTAGGGCCCAAACGTGTATTTGTGCTATTACTGTGATTTAAGATCTTATAACCTATGTACTTCGAACTCTAGCCTCATAAAGAGACTAGAGGGGTGTGTTTAGTAATAAATACATATATTTTGAATATATACCTGGTGTGGTGCTCTTTCATTTGGTCACTCAAGAGATTATAGACTGGTAAAACAAGCTGCTTTACATTCCTTCAAGACTTAGCCTGAAGGCTGCTCTCCACAGCTACCACTAGGATAGCTTTCAATAAGGTTGTCTTTGACCTACCTACCATAAGAGTCGATTTGGACTGGTGCAAGGTGCCCACTATAATTAGTGGACAGCATATGCCAGGCCAACTTCTCACATGCTGGCCTCCTGTTCTGAAGTCTCAGGGACACAAAAACTTCACCCTCAACTCCCCTGAACTCTGCTGCTGTGAGTTCTAGCCTGCCATGAGGTGCCTGTGCCAGTTTTGGGCCTCTAGAGGTTGTTGCTACTGTTTGGGAGCTGGAAGAAAGAAGAAACGTGAAGAACTGCTAAAATCGACGCATCGAGGCTGAAGAGGACCGACGCAGCGCCGCTCGACGCCGCATCGATCGCCGACGCATCCCAGATTTCTACGCATCATACCTGTGCGGCACGCTTCCCGACGCATCACCTGCGGACCGGAACCGTCACGAAGAATCGACGCATCACTCACTATATAGACCGGATTCTACGCAACTCGTCCTCTGCATGTTGCAGAACTGTCGCATCGCCTCCCCAAGGTCTCAGGAGTGTCGCATCTCTTTGTTTTCGGACTCTGCGGCTGTTTGGCTTTTGGAACTTTGACGCATCTACAGGTACTTTGTTGAAAAGTCACGCATCCATAGTTTTCTATGGTACAAGTTCTTGAAATCTTTTGAAAGTCATATTTTTAACTGTGTATGTTGGATTTTTGTCGTTTTGGTCTTGTTTAGTTTAGATAAAGATACTTTATTTTTCTAAACCGGTGTGGTGTCCTTTTGTGATGTTTTCACTGTGGTACTGTGAGTGTTTGTACAAATACTTTACACATTGCCTTTGGGATAAGCCTGTCTGCTCGTGCCAGGCTACCAAGGGGGTGAGCAGGGGTTATCTAAAGTGTGTATCCACCTTACACTGACTAGAAGCAAGGGTCCCTATTTGGACAAAGGTACCTACCGCTGCCAACTAGAGACCCCCATTTCTAACAGGGAGCATCTGTAGAAAGGTCAGCAAGGGAGTCAATTATATCATTTCAGAACAGGTAGAATAGAGTAGGAGCCAGTACGCAGCCATTGGCGAACTCCCTGGCAAGTGTTTCTCCCTGGTTTCCCCAGCGTACCTGCTCATATTTGCCATAATGCAAGCATTATAGCACGATCAGAAGGTCCGCAGACAAGCCCATGTCACTGAGCACCTGCTACAGTTTCTTGTGTGGGACAAGGTTGAAAGCTGATTTGAGGTCGACGAAGGCAACAAACATGTTGCCTCCGCCGATGACAACAAATCTTCCAATACAATGACATGAACCAAAACACTTGGTCCAAAGTACCTAATTTCCTGCGAAAACCCACTTGACAAGGTGATAAGACATTAAAGTCATCAATCCAATCATGGATCGTGGCCAGGAGAAGGCAGAAAAATGTTTTTGGAATACAATCAATTGAAGTGATTGGCCTGTAATTCGATGGCAATCATTTGTCTCCCTTCCTGTAAGTTGGGATTACTTTAGCTCCCTTCCAGGAATCTGGTATGGGAGCCCCCTTGCAATAGCATTATCTATCAAAAGGATATATCTTGACCGATTTTCCCTATCTTGCAAAAAGAGATCAGCCGGGATGCCATCTGGTCCTGGAGCCCTACCTCTGATGACTGCCTCTATCGCAAGAGTGACATCAACGAGCTCAAAGGAGAGCTCAGTGTCAACGGACGGGTCAGCAGGGCAAGGGGTACTCTTGACAGTTCTCTCGAAGAAAGGTGGGTGATTAGGGGAATATAAAGTAGAGAAATGCTTTACCCAAGCAAAACGAGCTATATGGTTATGAGGGGTGGATGCTAAGGCATCCCTTCCCCACTTGACCAACACCCAAAACTTGGTAGAATCTTTGGTTGTACAAACAGATTGCATATTCTGCCACCTGCCTTCGTCCCAAATTCTCTTAGCTCGAGGTTGGGCAAGTTTGTACGATTTCCTAGTTGAGCATATTAGCAAAATATCCTTCATTTTTTTTAATGCTTCTCCCAGATGTTTCCATGAGGATCTACATTCCCGTTTAAACCAAGATTGGACTCTTAGTGGCCGATTCTGATGATTAGAGGTTGGGATGGTAAAATAAGATAAAACATCTTTGAAAAAGTTGGTATGGGTCTCGATAATGATGTCATCCCCCCTTGCATCACCGGTACTCTCAGTCATCACTGTTAAGCATGCTTGCATGGCAGCACTAATCGCAGACAGATTATCAGGGTACTCAGCCAGCTTTCACCACTTTAAGCGGCGCACTTCATTACAGCAATGAATTTCCCTGGTGAGGACAGGAGAAGATTGGTAGTTTCCCAACGTAGAGCAAAATGCTAGCATTTTGAGACACAACCGGTTGTGATTACTTTCAACCCTGGACTTAACAATCATAACCCTAAAATAAGGCCACAAATGGAGATCCACTAGAATATAATCAATGCGGCTAGAATGAGCAAGATTGTTATAAGTGTAAGCACCTCCCCCACCTGATTTGGATCTTCCATTGGCGGATCTCACTCCACATCCAGGGTAAGTGAATTTAGGTGTAGAGTTGCCTCAGACCAATTTTGGACATCATCGTGGTCTAAGGGCTTCAAGGTGGTGTTAAAGTCTCCTCCTAAAATTAGAGAGGATTCACCAAAATATTTCCCCAGGGAGTACTCTAGAGATGAGATGGTTGCTGATCTCAGACCTCCCTTGACCCCTATGGCATAGATGTTACAGATGTCAATGCATTTAGATTTGCCCAGATCTATACGGACAGTGATGATGTCAGGAGAATCAATTTGAAGTTGTTTAATTTTGACATCCACTCCTAATCTAATCCATGTAGTGAGTCCCCTGGCTGGTCGCCCTAGAGGATCACGGGTTGCTGGAACTGAAACATTAATATAGCCTAGTCAATATCCACTTGTTTAACATGTGAGGCAGTGATTAATTGTAGTTTAAAACAACATGCACCCACTTTTATCGTCGTTTCTTCTCTTTTTTTCATAATAGGTGCTGTTTTTTGTTACCTTAAGCTTTGTGACATGTATACAACGTCGCTAACACTTTATATATAGTGTGCTCATTGTAAACATTGGGCTATGGTCCTTTGATTTTTAATGAACTCAATAAAGAACAATCCTGTTAAGAAAACTACATCTGGGATTGGAACATCTTCTTGTGTGCTCAATGTTTTGGATATTGACCATTGTAACTATTGAAAGTGCTGAACCCTTTTGCGTTCAAATTGTTATAGGAATTCATTCCTAGGTGGGGAGCATAGAGAGGAGTGCTCCTTGGTTCTTTGCACTATCACGATATATTTTGACACACTACATTTGTCAGGTGCGGACTGCTATAGCCTCTACCCTCTATCTATTTGTATTTATTAATATAGCCTAGCTTATGAATATGTTCCAGGGACCAGGTTTCCTGGGAAAAACAAATATCATTTCTAGCTACAAAATCATTCCAGTCTGGGGAGAAAGTTTTTGTTCTTAGACCGGCCACATTCCATGAGATAATGGAGACCGTATCAACAACCTCAGGACCTGGGATTGGGGGAAGCTATCCAAAACCCCTTACTTAGGGTTTGGGATTGCACCAGCAGAGAAGGAAAAAACTGGAGGTGGATGAATTTCACACAAAGTATTATGGGTGGCCAAATCATGATGATCGATTGGAATGGAAGGAGAAGCCAAGGAAGACTGAACACTGCTGTCCAATAATCAGTGGCGTTGCCCCACTGCTTTTTAGCAGTGAAATATAGGGAAAATAAAATGATAACTTGCGTTATTATTTTATTTTCTCCTACTTCCGCAGCTTTGCATTAGGGGGTGAGGGCAGGGGGTGTGGTAGCACCCTCCTAGGTGTGCAATGACTGCTTGGCTGGCCCTGTAGAGCCGGCCAAACAGTCTTGCGCACTTCCCATGTTCTCCATGCAGGCTGCATTACAGCCCTCGTGAAGAACATGCCCATGCTCCCAGTCAGTGTCTGAGCACCGAAACATGGCGCTCAGACCAATCACAACGCTGCTAAGGCTGATTGGCTGACTGGGAGCCTGGGTGTGCTACTTGTTCAGGCCAGCGAGGGAGGACTAAGGAGAGACGCGACGAGAAGGTAAGTTTTTTATTTTATTTTTTAATACCCTCTCCCCCTTTTCCTCCCCCCTCCCGCCCCTGTCCCCGCCCCCCTACCTCCGATCTGTGCTGGCCGCCGCTGCCAAGAATGGGAGCCCAACAAGAGGAGAGGGAGATTTGAATGCCGTTGATTGTCAATTTACTGCCCTAGTAGGTGAGTCTGCTACACCAGACGTGGAGGGGTGGTGCCATTCTTTGTGATGCGCATAATCCTGGGGCCAGTATTTAAAATGGATTTTAGATTCGACCCAAGAGGATGTGGGCATATCAAAAGCCACTAAATCATCCGCTAGTTTCCTACTAGAAAGAATCAATTCAACAGTATCAAAGTTGGTACCAATTTGTGATTGCCTGCAAGCTCCAAAAATATCCTCTCATATAGGTGATGACAGCCTCTAACCTTCTGTATCCAGTGAATGGATTTGTTAATGAGCATGTCTTCCCCTTTGGGGAGGGATGCCTGAGTTTGGGAACCTTTATCATAACAAGCATTGGCATAGCCAATAGGTCTCGCCTTTGGGACCTTATAAGTGGTTAGTCATGCAGCACATTATCGTGGGTGCTGTGCCGCCATGGATTAAAGCATTGTCAGGCTTATCTGCACCACGTTTGCATCTGGCGCACACACCATACTGCTCTTACAGGTGAAACCTACTCTTTACTCATCTACTCATCACAGGAATGACAGACTTATTTTAGAGACCAGGCTCGGCCCCTCCCTACAACATGAAAGCAGGCAGCCTGAGAACTTGATTGGGTGTGACTATGCAACCAGGCGTCCTAACAAATCAGATTATGGCTATCAGTCGCTCCATACACAGTGTTCAGATCAGCTTGTCAAACTAGCCTTTACTCTTCCAGTAATCATTCAACGTCCACAAACCACATTAAACACATCAGACCGAGTGCACCAGTACAAACTAGAGATGGCTCATGATATCTGGGGTGTGCTTCCACCATTCAGAGTGACTGCTACGCCTTACAAGGCTTCACACTCACTGGAGAATGGTGCATCGCCCATGCTGCCCGAAACATGTTTTACACCGTAGTATACTCAGTCCAGCACCCTTTTCAAGGATTTTAAAACTAGAGTTAAGTAATACTGAAATCCTTCACTCTGTGCTCTACTTGGACATGGCTTCCAATAAGCATTAGATCATCTCTTTGCATTTCTCAGGTGTCTTCAAGTGTCACTGCTTTCAACACTCCACGACCGAAGGCAGGTCTGCAACTGGATAACAACTGTGGCTTTTGAGTTTAGTTCCTGCATTTTAGCATCAATTGTGTCCTGTGGGTGAGCTCTGGGAGGTACTCCTCCATGAACACTAGCAATCCCTCTAGGCCACTGTAATGTTTTTGCGTGTCAGCGGCACAGACAATATAAACCAAACTTAGTTTGCTTTTAACCGCATTTTAACGCCCAGTGTAGCAATGTATTACCGTTATCGCTGCACTCTTATTTTTGGAAAAAAGGGAATACTTTGGTACTGTAGATGGAATACTTGAGCAGGTGGAGAGCAACAGCTGAAGGTCGTGTATTATTTTAATATCATGGCTGAAGGCTCACTATTGTTACCATTAAGAATTGTATCAAATATTCAAAAGATACGCATGTGGCAAATGGCCACAATAAATATGAAGTGGCCTCTGCGGGGGAAGGCTTCCTCCACCGGACCCATTTTGGAGGCAGGCAGGCGAAGTGATGCACAATCCGGGCCCACATCTCACGCTGGTCCCCGCTGTGCGGCTCCTTCGAGGCCCATGCATCTCTTTAACTAAGATGGGCTTTACAGCAGCCATACATTCAGCACTGGGGTTTCTCCCTAGGCTTCCCCGGCTCCATGCATTGCTGCTGCAGACTCTCTTCAGTGGAGCTGATTCTGCCGCCCTTTGTCTTATGCCATGATAATGAGGCGATGAGATGCGCTACTCTGTGGAGAGGTGGCCGGTGTGGAAGGGGGGAGCGAGTGCGATAACTGAGCTACAAACAATCTAAAGGACGGACAGCGGGAACTCGTCTAGCAGCTTCTTCGTGCGGGAAGCCGTACAGTAACCCTGTCAAACAGGAAGCCTTCTCTGCACTGTCAAGAAAAACACACACTCCAAATTCATACTCGGCGCGCTGTACACCGGTTTCTGCAGACCCCGCCTCCTCCATCGCAGACTACATGCAACCCGGAAGCTAATTCAATTCACCCTGAAACGCACGGCGGTAGCCTCTTCAGGTGGCAGCGAGGCGCATCTCATTATCTAGCCTTCCATGACAGGCCTGAGACGCCGTCAGCGCCGCGGCAAGGGGCTGCAGAGAAGACGGAGCGGGGCTCCGTGAGGCCTCCAAGAGCCGTCACGCACCGCAAGGCCAGCGGGCTGTCAGCCACACACTGATCATCGTGGCCCGCAATGAACGCATTCACGGAGCAGGAAGCAGGGCTCCGACAACGGGAGGGGGGTGGGAGCATTGTGAACACGGACAACGGGTGGGGGGCGGGAGCAAAGCAACAGAAAATTAAACAAGCGCGGCCGCAAAAGTGAAAGCGACTGCGCTGTGTTTAATTAGTAACCTGCTCCAGGACGCGACGAGGAATGCAGCTGCACCCTGCGCGTCGCTGCTCGCTCCGAGACCAAAACGCCATGGGAGTGAACATTTGAAGAAGAGGTGGGACATGCACCCGCCTTTGGCCATTTGCGTGATTTCATTATTGAAAGCCACACGCAAAGACCAATCAAATGTGTGGACGGGGTCACACCCACACGGAGAAGTTTGGAGTGCTCACAAGATGCCTCCCATAGAGCAGCGCATGCGCACTGCGCTAGGCTCGACCTAAAAACAGTCGCAGTGGGGAGCTAAAGGGCCCAGTTTCGGAATACTGTTTGCTTGATGGGCCAGAGGCATCTGTATGGTACCATTCTTTTTGCAAGGGTTCAAAATGGGATGAGACGAAAGTTTTAAATGTTCTGGCTGAGTCATCCTAATGACACCCCGTACCCCAGGTTTCCCAACTATCGCAGACGGGTTGGAAGCAAAACTATGCTCCTTTAGAGCTAGATGGTTTAGCACTCACAGTTATCAACACAAGTAGCTAATATCTGCAGGCCATGTTAGAGCTAATATCTCTGTTGGTAGAGGAGTTTTTAGTACTAATTAGGTTATTTACGAGCGTGGATAGATGCATTAACATCTTTTTGAGCCCCGCCCCCACCTCATTTTTAAGCTCAATTATTTTCTGCGCTAAGAATGCGGGGTCACCAAAAGAGGTAGATGCTGTAGGTTTTGCTTTCTGTGACCCTTCCAGTATCTTGGATTGTGAGGGAGATGTTTCCTGTACACCCAGAGGGGAGAAGCAATTCCTGCATGGGACCATCGGAACATATGTTGCTGAGTCTGCTAGGGCACTAGGATCTGGAGTTAGCCCCGGAGCCTGTAAGTCTTCCAGGATAGATTTGTCCTTAGCTAATGCTTCCCTGTGGGGACCCTTAAAGTAGATCATAATATGGAAGGCTGTACACTTACTCTTGCAAGCAGAGCATCTCTGACTTTTGGGATCGCAACAGCATTTCCGCTTAGGGATCGTGCCCGCTTAGGCCTGTGACAGGGGTAGTTGTGTGTGTAGTGTTAACACTTGGTTCAGCTGGAATGGATGAGTTTGTGCCAATAAGTGACTCGACCTTCTCAATTAAGAGATCGATTTTCATAAGTGTACAATTGTTGGGTTTAGAGGTACTTTGCAGTGACCTGCGCCTGATCCGAGGCCTTCTCTTTTCCCATAGTTGATCTGGCCACTACAAATGTGCAAAAAATGAGTAGTAAAAAAGTGTCTCAGTCATAAAATAGAATAAAGTAACTGTCTATCATCAACGAATATAAGCATAAAAGGCAAACGTAAATAGCATCAAGAAAGCCGAAATAGCAGGAAACAAGCCATGGAAGCCCACCTGAACTGGGGTATTAACTTGTTATAAAGAACCCCTAGATGAAGAGATCGAAAATAACCAAGCCAAGAGGGGGGGCCCAGCCTCCTCCGGGCTCTGACAGACGCAGATGGGCCCACCCTTGTCCCGGGATTTGCCCGCGGTGCGACCCGCGCACCTCCCACACAGGGGGTTGTGAGTCAGTTAAGTACTGTAGATTGCAGACAGCCGGTGATGCAGCAGAGGGTTGAGGAACTGAAGTCCCCAGCGGCTGTCAGCGGCAGCGGCTCACCCCCTGAGTCTAGGGTGATCCTGGACAGTCAGGAAGCCCTTTCCCTGCAGTGGCAATGCTGAGCTATGTCACTGTACTCCCCAGCGTGAAATAAAACACAGGCAAGGTGGAGATGCTTTCCCCCGCGCAGCGGGACTGTGAGTCAGTTAAGTACTGCAGATTGCAGACAGGTGGTGATGCAGCAGAGGGTTGTGGAATTGAAGTCCCCAGCTGCTGTCAGTGGCAGCGGCTCACACCCTGAGTCTGGCGTGATCCTGGATAGTCGGGAAGCCATTTCGCTGCAGTGGCAATGCTGAGCGATGTCACTGTGCTCCTTAATGCAAAATCAAACACAGGCAAGGTCGAGATGCTTTCCCACATTGGTACGCCCAGCTATGTATCACAGTATCAGTCTCCTATACCCTGCCTCTCCAGTTTCCACTGTCCTCCCTTAACAAACAACACAGACTGCGGCTGACCCTTGGTTCAGCACCTCAATCCCTGTTCCTTAAATGTAAATGTCCTGTGCATAACCCTTCCGAAGTCTGCCGCAGTTGGACTCCACTGGAAACCAGAAGATGGATTTTGAGGAAATGGAAGGTGCACCAGGAAAAAGAGTCCAAACGCTAATAGGGAAGTCCTCTGCGTTCTATACCAGACAGGATCGCTGCTAATTATTGCCCTGAAGAAGTTCTTGTGTAAAGAACGAAACGCGTTGGCTGATTTTTGACTGCATGTTTTACTATAAGGAATAAAAGAAATTTAAAGGACTTCCCTATTAGCGTTTGGACTCTTTTTCCTGGTGCACCTTCCATTTCCTCAAAATCCACTGTCCTCCCTTGTCTACGTTTGCTTATCTCCCTTTCTACATTCTCTGCCATCTCTTAGTCCTCATGTCTCAAGTTACTCCCATCTTCTGGACTCCTTATTCCCTATTCCCCATCTCTTTTATCCCTATTTCATTGATCCCTGCTCTCTCTTCATAGCCTTGTTGTCTTTGATCCCATCTCATGATCCACCTCTAACCTGTCTCACTCTGTCACTTTATCGCCTGGTTTTTCCTGCCCCTTAAGGGTCCACCATGGGTTCATTGCAACATATGTCTACCTTCTTTTCTTATGTCTCCTGTGACATTGTCTCTCCTGTGCATGACATGACAGACGCATACATCTGACTCAGCAAAACTAAGTTATATTTTGTCCATGAAGCCTCTGTGAAGCAAATACTTGACCCCCATGCATTGTCCATCACTGGGTAACTAATAACATTGCTTCCTTGATGGGTCATTCTAGAGACCACATGGGTGCAGCCAGGCAGGTTGCATTTTGTTAAGAACATTGTCACCACTAAGACCCCTTCCCCTGTATCCCATCTATTGTCCCTGCCTCCCCAGTCTTCTGACTCGCTTTATTCACGGTCACAATGTCTTCTGTGTCCCTTTGTTCATCCTATGTTACTCAAACACATGTTCAAAGTCACCAATTTCTGTAGATTTTTTTAAAGTTTCTTTTTATTATTTCCCCCAACAGACATAACATATATTGCAGCATCACAGCATACATCCTTATTCAGATTTTACCATGCATTTTATGGATGACTTTAGCGCGTCTTGATTGACAACAATGAACACACGTTTACTCCAACTATTGCATATAGCTTTATTTCTCTTTTTCCCATCTCGTAAGCACGCAAAGATCTAATCTTACAGAGTATGTTTTTAATTCTGATACATTTTCTCCTTAGAGTCATCCTCGGTGCTCAGTGAGGAGGGTCTTTCCATCTTCGGGCTCTCATTGTTTACCTCCTTCACATTTACCTGTGATATCAGATTTTCCCAGAGGGGGGACCAGAAATCTCGGGGTCACACTCTAGGATGCTGCTCCTCACTAAATAATTCCACCTCATCGCAACAATGCACAATATCCAAGTACCATTGATCAATGGTAAGCGTTTTCTTTTGCATCCATACCATTGTCACTCTGCTCGAATTAAAGACTCAAATTTATGGCAGGTGGTTGATATCTGAGATCTATCTCCCAGCAATGCCGTCTGAGACTCAGGGTTCAGTTGCAACTCTGTCATTTCATTTATCTTTCCGAAAATGCATTGCCAAAAGTTCCGCAGTGTGACAACGACATGTGTATGGACGAAACAGATTCAAACTCACGGCTCTTACATTCCACTCCACCATGCGATCCAAACTTGGACATACATTCCAGAATTTAGTATGTGTAATTTAAATATTTAAAATGTATCAATTTGTGTTTATATGTGAATGGGATGTCTTTGACCTGTGCACAACAGTAAGTCCCGCCTTTGTCTGACATCGATTCTTCCCGAAACCTTTCCCACTGGAGTCGAGCTTTGTCCGACGTATTCGGCAGTGACGACAACATGCCAGTATATAAAAAGGATACCTCCTCCCTTCTATATACTTTGTCAACATTTCAGGCTTAATTGGATTTATGCACGAAGTCTGGTGTATGCCACTATTTCTAGTGCAGAGAGGCCCCCTTTTTCCTTGTATTCCTGTAGTGTTAAGAATTAACCACTAGTAAACAGGTCACCCATCTTCTGCAGTCTCACCTCTTTAATACTTTTGAACTCCATTTGTCTTTAGTTAGTGGCAGAAGTGCATTATCCACCAGACTTAACAAGGTGGCTAAAGGAGTATCGAGCCCTATTCGGGTGGACAGGCGTCGCCAGGCATGACCAGTACTTCCTACAGTATCTACGTCATCTGTTCTAGGTCATAAGGGATCCCCGACTGCCAAATAAGTGTTTCGTTTGACAGATAGCACACTCAACGTTAACATGTCCCAGTGTGGAAGTTTGATCGATCCAGTATTTAATACAGTGTGCTTGTGCAACCAGGGAGTGCAGTGTAAAGTTAAGAGCCGCCAGCCACCTCGCCCCAGTGGTCTCGACAGAATCTCCCAGCGCACTCAATGTTGTCCGTCACCAAGTTAATCAAGACCAGAGTTGTTCAAAGAAGTTTGGCGATAGCCCGACAGGAACGTTTAAAAACATATATATACATTGTGACAAAACTATCATTTTAATGATTGTACCCTCCATCATACAAGCATTTTGACCCACCGCTCAACCCTGGTTTTAAGGGATTCTAAGGAAGCCCCAAAGGTGCAGCTGATTAATTCTGTCGTGTCTCTCATTATATGTATCCCTAAGTTTTTCAGCCCATCTGTGCACCAACACAGGGGGAACGCCACAATAGGGGCAACTGCATTGTCCACCAGCAGGAACATCATTGATTTAAGCCAGTTTACTCTGAGTCTGCGGAATCCGCCAAACGGCACCACCTCCCTCAGCATAGGGTTCAGATTAAGAGCTGAGTCCCTCACATAAAGCACAATGTCATCTGCATAAGGGATCCGTGAGCCCACGCTGCCCTTGATGCTCTCGCATATAGCAATCCAGTGGCTCTATTGCCAAGAGAAATATTAATGGAGAGTGTGGGCGACCCTGTCTGGTTCCCCTACTTATCTGGAATGTTGTAGAGTAATCATTGTCTATCCTAACAGTGGCCATTTGGGCACTATATATGATTTACCATTTTCATAAAATGCATTCCAAGTCCCATTGATGAAAACACTCTACCCAAATATATCAACTCTATGGTGTCAAATGCCTTTTCTGTATGTAGGCAAATCGCTAACGCCGGTAAATTGAGTTCATTCCTATGCATTACTGACATGAGGGTGCAGAGGTTAAAAGCTGTTGACCTCTGTGGAATAAACCCGGCCTGCTCTGCTAATGATGGCAATTGCATCAAAGGCTACAATCTCTGTGCTATAATCTTGGCAAAAAGTTTGTTATCTGCGATTAGTAAGGACAGTGGTCATTAGGAAGAGCATTTCTGGGGATATCCCTCCCGCCACCAGTACTGCCTCCCTCATAGATGGGGGTAGGGTTCCCTTTTCCAGTGCATCGCTGCATACATCCAGCAGTCTGTGTTAGGCTTGCTCCGATCGCGTGTGCGCGGGGGCGGAGCAAGCTGGAAACAAAAGGGGCTGAGCAGGACGGAAGAGCGTTTCGCGTTCTTGCTGATGCATGCGTGTCTCCCGTTCTGCCTTTTGTTACGTACCTGACTTCTTCTGGGTGCTCCGACGGCCATATAAGTCTTCTCGCTGGAATCCTTGGTTCTGCTAAGCCACAGGGGCCTTCATTGCCTGTTCTGCATCACTGAAGTTTCCAGACGACACAGGGGCCTTCATTACCTGTTCTGCTTCGCTGACGTTTCCCGATGCCGCGGGCACCTACATTCAGTGCTTTAAATGGAAAAAAATAAGTGCAGGTACTCACCTAATTGAGATGTGGACTAGGGGGCGGGGTTTGGGGCGGGGCTATGGGGGCGGGGCTACCGGCAATGCTAAGGGACCCGGCCAGAGGCACACATTTAATTTGACTGAGATTCAATTGATGCGCAGATGTGCATAATGATACTGAGATGCAAAACATACATTCACCTGAGCCACTCAATGCAAATTTGCTTCTAATCTAGCCTAAGAACAATTTCATTGCGCTTCACTAAATAGGCCAACAATCTTCACAGCAGCTAAGTCTACTCACAAAACCCAGCAAAAAGTGAGGAAAGCAGATTAAATCGGAGTAATTGTCCTATTTCAGGGTCGCCCCTTAGGCTGCAGTGTCTCTGCCTTCTCAGAAGAAAAGAGTGGGTGCCAAAAATAATACTGTTGGACTACAGCACTCGGTTTTCACCATCTCCGTGCAAGTCACAGGGGAATTTTGGGGACCAAAGAGATGCACCAGCTTGGTCAAAATATCAAGGAAGCTTCTTGTACTGAAAAAGTTCACAAAAACGAAGTACAGAATTTAGGCCAATAAAATACTAGTTTATAAAATCCAAAGGACTTTGGTTTACAATTCTAGGTTCTTTCCTAGATCAGCTGGCCTTGTGAGTTCAAGAGCTTTAAGGTACAGACTGCCAACTTATGGTCTTAGAGAACTTAGGATATTCCATGGACGGAGAAAAACAATTCACAAAGTGCTCTGTAGTAGGGTTTGATCATTATTGAAGTAAAGTGGTTAGTTTCTCTTTGACTAGAGCATTAGACCATACGATCAATTACCCAACAAATAACAAAACATTTGCGTTAGGCAACACACTTGACACACGAATGAAGCAAACCTATTTGCTGGTTCACTCACAGAGAATTATTGCTGTACTTCTGAACACAACCTCTTTTCCTACAAAGCAAACTTCACTCTCTATGAGAAAGTTTCAATTTCAGCTCAGAGTCTTTCTTACTGAAAACGATAAATTTTGCTTCTTGTTGTAATGCCCCCTGCACCCTTCACATCCAACGGGCATGACAAAGGACAATATGTTTCAAATGCATCCTAGGCTGGGGGGCGCTCGCACATCAGTCCTGTCGATGACGTGTCTCCATCAGAGTTTAAGCACTATTCAATACATATTCAGATCAACTAGCAATTGTGCCTGCCAAAGGTTTTGTTTTTCAAAATTGAGTGAAATGTGAAATTTAGCATATACAAAAAAGAAGCGCGACACAGCTGACGAGTCGGTCCGTTTTCGTGAAGCACTCTGATCGAGTGCTAATCTCCCCTCCTGCTGGCATAGCAGAATACGGCAGCATTTGTTTGGAGTCCGATAAAGGAGGAAGGTGGTGATAGTGACGCTGTAGCCGATGGGAATCAAGGCTTAGTAATGTGGGCAGACTCCCTTTATCGGACTCCAAACAAATGCTGCCGTATTCTGCTATGCCAGCAGGGAGACTTCTTTAGAGTTACTGAAAGTCACGAGATATGCCTTTTAGCCGTCCCTGCTCACAAATATACCGTGCTATTGACTCCACTGCCTGAGTGGACACTGTCAATAATCACAGTGTGACTTGGGCCCTCCCAAACGTCCTGGGAGCTCTGAATGAATGCATACCGGCCGCTTCTTAATTAACACATTGTGAGGGGAGATTGGCACTCGATTACAGTGCTTCACGAAAACGAACCGACTCGTCAGCTGTGTTGCGCTTCTTTTTTGTATATGCTAAATTTAACTGAGCTTGGCTTGATGCCCCATGTGTACCGGTACTCTCTATGTACAAGGAGAAGTACCGGCCCATTTAAAGCACTGCCTACATTTCATTTTCTACTTTGCTGATGTCTACTGATGCCGTGGGGGCCTTCATTACACCTACTTCTTCACTGTTGTTTTCCGACGCCGCGGGGCTTCCTGAAGTTCCCACATTATGGCGGTTTGGCTCAACGCAGCGGGGGCCTTCAATTGTTTCCAATAAAAGAAACACATAAAGATATTGCTCACAAAGAATCCACGTTCACCTATGTGAAAACATTTTATTTTAGTTTTGCATAAATCATATATATACTTATCTGAGATAGTCTCCTTGGAACTTGGAGATTTTGTTCCTTTGATGTCATTACTTGATGCCTATAAATAAGAAGGATAAATAATATTAGTCTCCTGAGAGTAAAGGGGCTGTATTACATTCTTAGCAACTAGCCCTGCACATTTTTTGTGTATTTTTTTGTATTATTTATTACCCTTTCCAGGAGAATATGTTTTTGGGTTTTCTCCTGGTTCTAATGGATATGAATAAGTTTGGGCTTATTTGGATTCCATGCTGAACCTCTTTAAGGTTAGTTATATGTATACCTCTTTTGATTACTGTGTCCAGGGCCGGACTGGCTACCTGGCATTTTGGTCGGCTGCCAAGCTGGGGCCCGATTTTACTACCGTGGGGGCTGATTTATGGTGATTGTGACCTGCATTTGGTTCTAAGTAAAGAAAGCAAAACATACTTTAAAACCATTTGGTTTTCCATTCTTTACTTAGAAATGCCTGGTAGCCATGTCATGTTGTCATAAGTATTTGTTCATAATATCATACCTCTTCCATAGATATATATACCACTGATCCTCCCTGTTGTTAAATATCAATATACCCTAGTGGAAGAGGGAATTCTCCATGTAGTTATTCTATCTCATTATAAATTGAACCTCAGTGTTATTTTCATTCTGCATGCCTTTTGTAATACATATAACCATATCTCTACTACAGGAATCACATAAGGACCTTCCAACAAGAATATCCACATGTGATGCGTATTGATGCTGTGTTTTCTTTCCCTTCTCCCTTTCCTTGTTTTGTTTCTACTCTTCCTCCATATCTACAGTGTTAGCTTTGACACAGTTGGGCTGACATTGGTGGGTGTGGGAAGTTGGGACCTATCTTCATATCTTGCATCTCGCCCCTGCGGAAACAACAGGTGAGAATTACAGTCTGGGGGCTAGCAAGCCCACATATTGTTTATAAAAGTCTGTTGGTAGTCCATCCACTCTGGGAGACTTACCACTGGGCAGCACCATAATAGCTAGTTTGATATCCTTCAATGTGAGCAGAGAGTTAAGTAGCTCCCTCAACACACCATCCACCGAGTCAAAGGCGATATCTCCAAGATATGCATTTATTTCTGCATCAGTTTTATTCAAAGACTAGTCATATAGCATCTCATAATAATTCTAAACGTATGACGTAAGACGTATGTCATTTGGTTCAGTTGTTTGTTCACTGTCACAGTTTTTAATTAAGAGAATCGGGCCCACTTCATTTTGAGGTCTGGTTATCCATGCCAGCATTCTACCCAGTCTATCTCATTCACCAAACACTCGAGCTCTTACCAGTATATTCAGATGTAGTACTTCCCTGTCTGCAACCTCATGAAATTCCACCAGTTTGTCATTCAGTCTCAATAAAACAGCCTTATCTTTGGTGTCACAGTATTCTACATTAAGAAGTTTAAGTTCTTCCTCTAATTTAGCTAGTTGTTTAAGTGATTTCGGGAATACCTAGGCGTTTTGTGATATAGACCCCTCTGACGTAGGCCTTAAACGCTTCCCACAGGATGCTCAACTCTATAATCAAATTTTCATTGATATTACATCATCACATTTCTATATTAATTTACAACTTGTAATCCAGGTATACAACAAAGTTTGCTGAAAATAGTTTCAGTATGAAATCTAGAGCATTAACAACAACTATTATTCCAACATCCGTATTCATACCATGTTGCCCCAAGGGTGTAACCAGCAACAATAAACCTATCATAAAACAGAGAAATGTAGGCTCATTCTAGAGTTATGAGAAATTCCTGAAATATAACTGTGAAAAGAAATGGAAACAATAGGCGAATTAAAGGAAGAGAAAAAGGATCAAATAAAACCTGTCTCCAATCCTGCTCACCACAACAGTCATGGCACCAGGGTTACTTGGGGCTTCATCAACCCCATGCACCCCATAAGCCTGTCATCCGAGACTAGGGCATGAAAGGCGGAGTCAGTGCATTATGCCAAGGCAAATATGCTCATATAACTTTCTAGACTTCAGGAGCAGAAAGAGTGAAATAAAGTGCCAAAAAACTCTCCTGTTAGGGGTTGGAGAAGTGATATTGTCTTTTATGGTGCATTACTTTATTAATTTGCAATTAGTAATCCAGGTATACCACAAATAATATCCTCAATGTCAGAGAAAGGAGCCCCAGATCTCTTCGAAAACCTGCCACTTGTCATTCAACTTATAAATTAGCCTCTCAAAAAGTGCCACTTTCTACATACTCTCCAGCCAAGTCTGAAAAGAGGGGACACTAGGCAAACTCCAGAGACGAAGAATTGTCATATTGGCCACCCCTAAGGCTGTGGAGAGCCATCTGTTAACATGTTGTGTTAAGGGAGGAATGCCAGAGGTATCATGTAACAGGGCCAGACTGGCAGTCAACGGCCTAAACACCTTTAGCTGCTCTTTCAGAAGATTCCAAATCTGTATTGAAAAAAATTGTCTCTTGATGCATTACCAAATCACATAAACTATGTCACAGTTTCGATCCTCGCATCTCAAGCAACAAGAGCCAATATAACGAGTAATGGGTGATCTAGGTAGAACAAATCTGTCTTTCCCCAAAACAGTAGACACAGCATGAGACAACGGGGTGTAAAAAATTAAATAATGACTTCCCTACCTCAGTCTGGAATACCTGATCTCTCAGTTCCTTACCTCTAAGTCTCTATGTAAGGAGTTGTCTAGGATACGAAGGACCGATATGAAGCACCATTCTGACACAGGCATGTTCAGATAATGTACGGGGCAGTATTTCCACGGCATTAGGCACCTGGCTAATGGACAGTAACCACATAGCTATATGTGAGTGTGTGTCGTATATGGGTGAGTAAAAGGTGAATTTGGGGTCAGCCAGGATGTCATAGCCTCCAAACATCCACCAGTGTAGCCATTTCCATGAAATGGTGCAATGCCAAGAAGACCCTCTAAGGGGTACGGGTGGCCCTTGTATCCCCATCTACTGTATCAGAAAGTGAAATGTTGTAATTCCTGACCCAAATGATAGGACAGTCACTATACTTACTGCATTTTAATAATAGGTCATCAAGAAACTTGGGTCGTCTACATTTGGGCCATATACATTAACAAGAAGCAGTTTCCCCCCTCCAGAATGCTATCCACCACCATAGATCGCCGTGTATTTTCATTTAAGCATTCAACCAATTGAAACTGTAATGATCTGCTTATTGAAGTCACCGCCCCTCTGGAGTATGTTGAGTATGATGAAAATAGTCTGTGCTGGCCCCACTTTAACACAAATCTGGTTTGAGAGAGCAGAGAGCAGTATGTCTCCTGAAGGATGCCAATATCGATCCAGTGTCTATCTAAATTGGCCAGCACTCTTCTGGGTTTGACAGGTTCATTCACCCCTCGCACATTCTAAGTATGTTCTTTATTTGCATTACACTTTCCCTACGTTCCCCCTCCATGGTTGAGGGATATGGCAATGTACATCATCAAGACAGTGACAATTTTTCTTTCCATGCAACTGTTGTGCTGCAAAAACATAAAAACCAGTACTGCCAAAGTTATGCTACTCCCTTACACCCCCACCAACGCCAACCCCAATTGTTAGCAGATGCCCAAAACCCACATAGAACAAAACTGCATAAACCAATGGGTGTATGCATCGGTTGTGCGCTGCACGTGCAGAAGGAGCAGAGGAGCACAACTGGGTCAAGCCTTATTGATCTCTATTCATCTACGTAAGCAGATTGTTAGTTACCTACTATCAATTTATTCCGAATTCGGTGTTCTTCAGCATGCATTGTCACCTTACCTTATTTCATAGAAGCAATATTAACACATATATCAAGTTGTGTCCCGGCGACACCAATCCAATGTTTCCTTTTGTCAAACCACAAGAGAAAAAAGCTACATCCTAAAACTCTGTTGAGACCATTATTATGACACACTATCCTAATTAGCCATACGGTGATAGTATGTGTGTTGTGGTTTTTTGGCTGACAAACACCATCAGAACAGTAATTTCACAAGACTTCTGTCATCACAATTACATCATTCCCTACAGCTCTGTGTTGGGTGCACCCCTCGATTCATTTAAGTGAATAAGTCCAGACTGTTTGCATGGAAGTTCTCCTTTTCTCTATACTTTAGGTGTTGTTCAACAAAATCTACGGAGTTACCAAATGCATGATGAACAGTACTTTGTTCAACTCTGAGTCTTGCCAGGTAAAACATTGCATACTTCAAGGCTCTCTCTTTGGAGAGCTCTCTTAACCTCCACGAAGGATCTATGGGCCTACTGCACAGCACTTGTGAAGACAGGAAAGAAAGCAATCGTGAGCCCTCAAAGCAAAGGTCAGGGGAGACTGTTGAGTTTGAGGATTTTCTCCCTATCCCTGTAGTTTAGAACTCTCACTATTGTAGGTCGGGTTTGCTGACCGAGCCTCGGTTTTGGAGCCAATGTAATGTGCGCTTGTTCCACAATGAAGACATCAGAAAATGCAGGATGGCCAAACAATGATATGTGGAGAGATTCGACAAACAATTCCATTATTTGTAGTAGGCGGAGTCCCCGGGATGCCTATTTTTCACACATTATTTCTCCTCGAGAGGCCCTCTAGGTTTTCATTCTTGGCACAAATAGCTTTGAGTTCCTTGGTCAGAGTCTCTACAGTAGCAGTTAATTGGGCCTGGCCATCTTTCAGTTCCGAATTTCTAGTTTCATCACTGGATATTCTGGCATTATTTTGTCAGCACACTCTTGAAAGCTATCCATGCGATATATCAATGAGTCAATTTTCCAATCTATGGATTTAAGGCTTTCTTTGACATCCTCGAACATTGCTACTATGTCCTGACCAGAGGTGTCTGCATTGGCTGATGATTGATCTGCAGGGGGGCTATCAGCACCCAGCTTCACAAATTGTAGCTTAGGTTGTCTTCTTCTGACTTACCCATTGCAACACAGCTCCACGTTCAGGTTGGGTCAAGGCAGCCCACTGCCCACTATCAGCGTGAGGCCCCAGAATGAGCCTCGATGTAATGTAGCTTATGAGCAAGTCACACTGCGCACTGCGGGTACAATGCGGGGGGAGGGGCAAACTATGACAGACCAGTACCAGCCCCCACCTGTCCCATTGCAGCACAGACCTCAGCATGGATCGCTTTCAAGAGTGTGCTGATAAAACAGTGCCAGAATCTCCATCAGTCGGCCAGGCCAAACTAAGATATTTCCCTAACCGCAACAGCTAAATTTGTGGCAGGAGCAGGGATAAAGTGCTGGAACTGCCCCAGGTTGACTTGGTGGAGGTTTGCTGCGGATAGGAAACCATGTGGATGAGCAGAGGCAGTCAGTCTTGAGGGGCCTACCTTTGCCATCTTGGGCTGCGGGGCATGGCCCTGAAGAGTGGCTGGGAGCGTGCAGCTCGGCGGCACCAAAGTTGCCTGAGGCCCCGTAGCAAGACACCCGGAAGGAGCCTGAACTGAAACCAGGGTGAGGCTGATTGGGTAGCTGGGGAGTGGCGTCTGCTCCTGATTGTGTGCTGGTGCCCACGGTCTGAGGGATTAGCCTTCTGCTGGCTATGACACATGGGGATCCGACAAGGGGAGGAGGACTGGCGAAGGAAGCCCGTGGCCTGCCAGGGCCTGACAACTGCGGTCGAGCAGGCGGGCGGGTAACGCCAGCGACTGCCTGTGCGTGCCCTCCCCGGCAGGTGACCCTGTCTTTTCGGGACACTGAGAGTGCGGTGGGGCCTTGTGGGGAGGTGGATCACCAGCCCTGGCTCTCGCCAAGCTAGACAACTAAATACCTGATGCTGTCCCAAGGGGGATAAATTAAATTGAGCCAAACAATTTTAGTGCAGCAACGTGTGGTGCAAGGAGCAAATGTCAAAAGTACTATTGTATGCACTGGATTACAAGCTTGATGTAGCCAACTGCGAAAAGGCACTCCAATTGATCTCTGCACCCGCGGCCTGCGGAAGTCCGCGCTGATCCTTCTATCTAAATGATCGAAGCATCATCGACTAGTTCTACAGACCCAATTTTATTGTTGATAGGAATAAAATGGACCGTGTTGTTCGTACTTGATACACACTCTTAATCATGTATGTATACACATATATCACTTGTATGAGAGCACTGAGCATGTTTCTGACCACACACCCAATGCGAAATCACATTGTTTTCAATGTTTTTTATATACAATTGAATAAATGATAATTTGATGTATTTGTACATTGATTGTGATAGCTTTGGTCTGGGGACCACTGTGCTTTACGCATAAGCTTACCCAAGGTCCCTGATGACACTTGGGTTCCTCTGTTACCTATATCCCATTCCATTGCATGCACCTGTCACTATACTTCCTGTGTCACTGTATTTCTCACCTGTCATTATCTTTAACTGATTGTTTCACCCTCTTCCTTCATCTTTAGCACCTGTGGCCCAACACTTTGACCCCCTTGCCACATGTCTTGACTCCCATGCCACTAATTATGGTTCCATTACATTGCTGCCCAGACTGGACATTCCAGAAGCTACAGGGGTATGTCCAGGTAGATCAACTACTTCTACTGAGCAAATTTGTATATTGTCTATCACCCTCTAAAGTCTCTTGGTTAAACAGCACTGTTTCTTTCCCTTGAGCTTCCCTGGCTTTGTAATCTATCTCTTCCCCATGTTGTGTTTTTCTGTGCTTTCTTCCAAACCTTTGTAATCCCAATCACTGTGTGACGTATTCCACCATGCAAACCCTGGGTCCAGGGCCAGCTTTAGCGCTGGTGGCACCCGTTGCGACAACGTTTCTTTGGCGCCCCCCAATGACCACCTTTGCAATGGATTCCCGCACTACCACCCTTTAACAGTGCCCCTCAAGTCTCCATAACCACTCACTCTCAGATGCATTTAATTAGTTTTATAGCGTCACTCATAAAAGTGAAGGGTGTCAGAGTATTTTACATCACACTCACATTACAAAGAGACAATCAATCATATGTGTGTAAATCAGTGTATAGGAAACTGTACATAAGACAGAGCACTACAAGGGGTAGGATTCACAGGTCATCTATACTGGTAGGCAGTAAAGTTTAAGTTTAAGGGTGCTTGGTCTCGAGAACCACAAACTCTGAATTTAAAAGGTAACACCATGGTTGGGGGTTCTCTTTAATAATAAGAATTGATTTCTACCCAAACTAACCCTTTTTGCAACATTAGGATAATGAATGACTGGGTAAACAATCATAACGCTCTAATCTATACCTTTCAGTCTGTATGCAGTTCTTTGATGACAGTTAATAGCTCATTGTTCTATATTAGGATTTTAACTTAGAAACTGTAACTGAAAGTAACAAAAGGAAGTCTCTGACAAAAGCAGTAACCCACTGACCTATTTACAATATATTCACTTTGTGATCTGCATGGTACATGTTCTTTACAGCCGTCATATTAACCCTGTGTGCTACCCTAGGATGAATCAAAATTTCCAAAACTCCGATCTCTGTCCAGGAAGAACATTAATCACCGGAGTTATCTTGAAATTTTTATTGTCGTTTGAAAATTGCTGGAGGCCAGGAATGCACCAGCAGGTGCTTTTGAAACCATAATATACTTGCAAACAGGTGCCCCCACCCGAAGTCCTCACCCGGTGCAGTGGCACCGGTCACACCGCCCTAGAGCCAGCCCTGCCTGGGGCATATTTGTGAGCCCCTTGCGCCACCGTAGTATCACTTTTTGCTCTGGCAGGGCAAACATCTGAATCATATTTATGAGGCCACCCAAAGCCACTTTGCGTGGCTTTGAATGGCCTCATATATAGGGAGTAAGAAAAGGCCGCGCAAATCGCTGCGTTGCGTTACTCTGTGCTAGGAGGGCGTTCCATGGGCGTTGAGGTGGGTGTTCCCACGCAATACCCATGGATTTTGATGCTTCCCCAGATTTACAAGGCCATGTAAACTTGGGGATGCGCCAAATCCTTACGCCTCCTGAGGTGAGGAGTAACAAGGAGAAATAACTTTTTTTCTCCTTGTTTATTCCTCTTTCTATGTGTGCTGCATTCTGCATTACACATAGAAAGAGGATCACGCCTCAATGGATTGTTTCTATTCAGGAAGGTGCCCCTTCCTGCACTTAAACAATCCTGCCAGCAACACAAGCACCCTTGCACCATAGTGCAAGGGTGCCTCCATTGATGCTAGGGAGCCGAAACGGCACCAGCGCAGGGGGAAAGGACAGGAATGCACCATATTGCATAAATACGGTGCATTCCTGACCTTTCACTTTGATGTAGGGCAGTGCAGCTAGGTGACTTTCTGTGCTGCCCTACGCCAAATCCCCATAAATGTGTCCCTTTGTCCTTTCAACTTGAGGCACAGAGGGCCCGATTCACAGAACTAACTTACGTCAAAAACGTAAACGTAAACGTAAAGTTAGTACTTTTTAGGTATTCACAGAATACACTTACTTATTTTGGTATTCACAGAATGAACTTACTCATTTCGGTATTCACAGAAGTTAGTAGTCCTAACTTTAGGACTACTAACTTCTGTGAATACCGAAATGAGTAAGTTCATTCTGTGAATACCAAAATGAGTAAGTGTATTCTGTGAATACCTAAAAGTACTAACTTTACGTTTACGTTTACGTTTTGACGTAAGTTAGTTCTGTGAATCAGTGCCAGAATCTCTATTGTTTGTTGTTGAGGGTCTAAGTTTATGCCTTTCTTTTTCAGTATCTCTGGAGCTGCACCTGCCTGACTGCTTTCTGTCTCTTCTTCATCCAGATAGCAATGGTTGTGAATTTGTCTTAAGATTCTCTCAGGACTGATCTAACTGACGTCGAAATGTAAAGCTAGTGCCCATGATGCCAGTAGGCTCAATCTAGAGTGGCTTTTAAAATGGAAAATGACCCCAATTGATCCACTGCTGTTCCAGGAATATCTGATGGTCAGCATTTTACTTCTGCAAGACAAGATGTGCTATTTTTCACATTCGTGACTGGTATGTATCATTTGGAGTCATTGAGTAAGAATGCAATTTAGAGTTGACGGAGCAGGAATATTGTTGTAATTTGGGGGTGCTCTTGCCCTGCCAATCTCTTGGTTTCCCCATCCCATTTAGAGGTGTAGGAACTACTGGGTTTTGTCAGTGGAAACCCTTAACCTCGAAGGCCATCCACAACTGGGCTGCCAAGTCATAGTGATGGTCACCCTGTGCTATTTAAGGAGGGGAACCATCATCAGATTTTTCTGCCTTGGATGGCCAAGGGGAGCATTACAATCCCAGGCAAGGATACCAAGCAATGACCCCGACGTCCAGAGAGAAAGCTCTCTGCATTTCAGGGCTATTAGATTTTTTTTTCTTCAGAAAATAAACTCCTCGTTTGGAAGCTAGGGGCATATTTACAAGGAGCTATCGCCACCGCAGCGTCAATTTTTTGAAGCTGCGGCTGGTTTTTTTGGGCGTCATATTTACAAAGTGTTGCTAGAGGCCTTTAGCGTCACTTTTTCAACTTCTACACCTATTTCTCTTAGCATCAGATCCGGTTGCGGCAGTTTTTGTTAATGATATGCAAGGTAGGCGTTCCCACTGTAAAAGCCTTGCAAAACGGACGCAGCCGTATTTACGATTTTGGAAAACAGCAATACTTTAGCTAAAGAGACGGTGAGTCCAAATAGCGGCAGATTTTTACCGCTACGGAAAAGCAGGCTTAACAATGTCGCATGTCTACTGCGAGGGGGAGGGTATCCCTGCTTGGAGGTAATGTTACCTAGGATGCGGTGTATGCAGAGCATACCCAAATCACTCTGGCAAGCTCAATGGCACCATGGACCTACTCCTACTGCAGCTCGGAGCACCAAGAAGACCAACACCACCAGCATCATCACCACCACTGCACCACCACTGCACCACCACTGCACAGCACAGAAGAAGGGAGCAGACATACAGCCAGAGGATTACCCTCATTCACCTCAGGGAGGAGGAGGTCATTGCTCATTACAGGCTTAGGAGGGAGTCCATTGTCCACCTCCTGCACCAGATTGCACCAAGGCTGCAGCCAACATTGCAGCAGTGCACCAACACCCCTCCGCAAGCCAAGCTACTGACTGTCCTTCTCATGTTGGCGTCAGAAACTTTCCAACCCACCACAGCCAGAGTAGAAGGAGTATCCCAGGCATCCTTCTCTAAATTCCTCCCCTCTCCGTCCTGGATGTCATCATAAGCCTCACACCGCAGTACCTCTTCTTCCCTAACACAACGCAGAACCAACAAGAAAACAAGCAAGGCTTTTATGCCATTGCAGGATTTACACATGTGATGGGGTCAATGGACTGCACCCATGTGCAACTTGTGCCTCTACCGGCTACATTATACCTGTACAGCAATAGGAAACACATGCATTCCATGAACTTGCAAGCAGTCGTGGACAATCCAGGCCTCTTCATCAATGTCCTCGCAAAGTACCCGGGCAGTGCTCATGATTCCTTCATCTTCCGTCATTCCACCATCAATGAGAGCATCCAGAATGGGACATATGGGAATGGCCTACTGGTTGGTAAGTACTTCTCAAGCACATGACAGACCACATGACAGTCAAATATGTTAGAATACATTAACATATTCGTTTTCAGCTGAATGAGAAGTAGCTGGTGTGGGCCTAAATACTTGCACCATACTTGCACCATACTACATGGGATATGCGCAACACAATCCTACAAGTCACACATGTCGAGACCTCCTACGCCACTGTGGCCACATGTACAAGTGAACTGCTCTGCTGGAGCATCACTGGTCATGATGCTCTGGTAGAGCAAGTCTCCAACTCATATTATTTATGAGGCAATGCAAAGTCTGCCTGCATGCCCTTGCATGGCCTCATAGATATGCAGTAAGGCAAGCCAGAGCAAAGTGCAGCATTGATGTACCCTATGTCTGTGTTTCTACAGGTAAATCCTATGGTCATGAGACATATGATGTATCCCAGACCTGTGAAACCTGTGAAACTGAAAAATGTAGTCATATTTTTAACCTTGCAAAATCATGTCTACCGTGCTACATTACATTATTCATCATGTACACACATCCCATCCTGGGTGCACACCATTTTGCGATGCACAAACCACTCTATCACTCCTCCAACGCTCCAGACTGTGCAGCAAGATATAGCCTCATGTACAAATACATCTCCCATGACAGCCAATAACACAGTCATCTTGGGAATAATATGCCTGTCTTGGAGCAATGCTGCACATTTCCTGCCAGTACAGGCACCAAACCTTGGGCACTGAATCATGTGGAAAATTGTCCTACACTGTTCCCAAGCAGTGTGGCACTGTAGTGTGGTTAGTCTACCAGTTGCACTGTACAGCGCAAGACTCCCACATAACTCAAACCCCTTTCTACTGTCATCATAGTGGACACAGTGCAGTGCCATGTGTACACTATCATGTCCCATATTGATATTCACTCTCTCCCCTCCCATGGCAGTACACATTGAACAACATTGACTCCAACTCTCACTGCCAAATATGTGTGACTGAAGTATGCAACATAACCAGCTCCGTCTGCAGGTTGTAAACTCAGACATGTATCAGTTCTGAACTGGCAATAGTAGTCAATAACAGACACAGTAGATGAGTGTCAGAGATTTGTCTACTCAATGGCTAATTGACTCTCCATACTGGTGAAAAATCATCCCCTTCATGGCATTGGCACTCACAAGTATGACAAATAGTAAGTGAATCACAGTTAACAGGTCACCTGTATGTGTAGTACAGTGTCAATCATTTCCAATTCCTACTTGCGTGTATGTCACACAATGTCCTAGCACGTCTCTTACAATAGGCAAAGTGTATGAGTCATTAAGGACACATAACAGAATGTACATGAATGTGGGGCCATCCCTTGTCATGACTCTTAACTAATTGTACTCCTCCTGTCTTTGCAGCTGACCAATGATATGCTCTGCAGCCTTGGGGGATGACTCCTCTATAAAAGCACCCCAGAGGGAACCACAACAGAGTTACAATCATACCCTAAGCAGGACCCGGTCCATACTAGAGCGGACACTCGGCATACTCAAATCCCGCTTCGTGAGTCTGGATATGTCTGGGGGCTGATTGCTCTACTCACCATTAATGGTATGCAAAATTACACTTGTTTGCTGCATAATGCACAATATTTGTGTGCGGACAAATGTACCATGGGCTGATGCCAATGAGGATCAGGAACTGCCAGATGATGAGGATGAGGAAGATGAGAATACACATCAAACAGTACCATCAGAAGCAGCAACACGGCAGAGGGACCGTATCATTCACAATGTTTTCACAGATGCATGATTGACTTACATGATGTTACAAAATGATGTCTACATGAAACTGAGTATATATATATATATATGTAAATAAACATCTGAGCACTACCAGTGTGTATGCATTTTGATGTCATAGTCACAGTAAGCATCAAAACATTCACATCACACCTGCTACTAATTGCCACTAGTTGTGGCTAGGCAAGCTGGCTACCCGATCCACAAATCATAGGCTACACTTGGTGGTAAAGGCTATGTGTAATTGCTATTTGCATGGCCCACACATATCCTTTCAGATACAAGGCCACACAGCCAATGTTTGTGTGCCACAACGTGATATGGTGGGTTCTCTCAACACTTCCCTGCACATAAACCATTCATGGAATAGTTCCACATGGCCAATGTGAGCAACAGCATGCAGGACTATTGGAAACAGATGAGCCAAGGTTACCTCATTTGATACATCCTTGTTCTGGCTCTACTGAGGATGTCTGTCAAATTTTGGACTGTGCCAGATCAATGTGAGTCTCATCACCTGTCTCTGTGTCAAACTACATGAGTGTTGCATGTGAACACCTACTGCTATGCACAAGCAACACCACCTTGATGCAGACAGTAGTTATGGTGTGATTTATGCAACCTTACTGTCAGCAATATGTAGGAGATGATGCCAAGGTATGCATGGTGATCTAGCATAGCAACATCAGCATGAGTGAGAATCATGTGGCCCACAAATGATGACTCTGTTACTTTCCTGTGGGGTATGACTCTTGAGTATGAATGGCCTAAACTTAACCAATCATCTGGCGGGGGCATCTATACCTCCCCTTCCAGTTGATTGCAGCCAATCGCAGCACTCGCCTGCAAGGGAAAATGTAACCCTTTTAAGTATCCCTACAGCCTACTGCGGGCACTGTGGAACATGGCGCAGATTGGCAGCGGGCTGCGCTGTTGTAGATGTGGGTGCACTGACCCCATGGTAGTGCTAGTTTGTGGCATGCCTGGGGGAAGCTAAATCAATGTTATTGGGTGCTAATAACAACTTAGCAGACGGGCACCTCTTGTAAGGTGTGCCCTTGCGCTACCAGAGGGATTGGGCCCTATGCATAGTATGATCCCCGAAAAGCATGAACTCACACATGTGTACACTGTCAACACACATATTAATCACATACAATCACAGTAAGGAGGACAACTCCACTATTCACACCCAACACAAAAATTCCTATAAATAATGACATGCATTGCACATCCCAATACACACAAAAAGACACATTTCCCCTATTGCGTCAAAACAAATTGACGCATGAGCCTAAAGCATGGATTTTGGTGCCACCGTGTCAGCCACAAATGATGCTTCCCAGCCGACTCGTATGAATGACCGCATGATGCCATTGTCAGGCCTTGTGTGAAACGGACGCATTGACTGTTAGCGCTAAAAAAAAAAATACGCATCGGCTGAAAACTTGATGCATCTGCTCAGGAAGTGATGTTATGGATAAAGGGAAGTGATGTCGTGGATCCTGCATGCTGCAAACCAGGAAGTGTGAAGTTACTTTCATTTTCACTTTAAGTCACAGTTTTACTGTCTGAGCTTGTGATTGGTTGTGTTCTGGCTATGCTGAAGAGTGTTTTGGTGTGTTTGGAGCTGGTTAGTCGTATCTGCTGTCCCAGTTGTGTCCATCAAATCCTTTTTGTGCTTTTTTGGTGTCTCTTGTAGTGTTTGTCCTGTGTTCTGTCTGGTGTTTTTTTTGTTGTTTTTTTTAGTTATAGGGCTAGTTGTGGATATTTGGGGTGTTCTTTTTTGTTTGGGTGTTTTTTGTTTTTGGGCGGTATCATGCCTGAGAAGGGTAGGGCTCGCCCCATGAACGAACAGGAGTTTGGGAGCTCCCTGTGGCTGGTTATCCATTACCTGTCCAACATGGTAGCCAGTGGGGGAGGTGTGCTCCTGGGCTACACAATGAAGGTGCAGAAGCAACATTTGGAGAGGGTGCACCAACAGATGCTGAGGCTGTTTCGAGTCGACCGGAACGTCCATCAGCTCAAACATCACTGGGCAGATGTGGTTGGCAGGGAGTCTGATCTCCTGGACTACGATGGAATCCAAGTTGGTGGACAAGTTGGTAAGTGAACATGATTTGTGTGTTTTCCTATGTGTCTCATTTACCCATTGATGAATAGTGGAAAAAATAGATATGGCTCACATGACTTTTTGCTCAAAATAGCCATGCCCCCATGTAAATGAGGGTAATGCTGTGGCAATAGCGCTGGCACGATCTGTGCACCAGTGCTATCTGTGACACTGAGTGGCCCACACAAGTGTTAGCGTCCCTTTAGGTGACACAAATGAGTCCCAGGGAAGCATTGGGCTGATGCACATGCCCATAGCCCATCCAGACAACTCATACGCTCCAGAGGTGCTTCTTTCACAACAAGCATTTGTCAGGTACAGTTGTGATGGGCCATTACAGAACATACGTTACACATGAAGGGGCTTATTTACAAGCCCCTTGTGCCGTTGGGATGTCACTTATTCCCTTATCAAAAGTGATGTACCAATGGTGCAAGGGCCTTGTAAATAAGCCCCAAAGTTGTCTGCAAAACTCTGTGGGTGTGCAATTCACAAGTAATGGTGCTGTGCAGCTCAACGAGGATTTGCCCTGTGCTGCCACCAAGACATAGAAAATGCAGATTTTGTCAGAGGTCAGAAGCTATCCTGGCTGAAGAGGGGTGAAACCCCGAAACCGGTCCTAGGATGCTTGTTTCCAGTACAGGGAGGACCTGGCTTGGCAGTTCGTGCTGGACTGTTCCCATGAGGCACAGGGTCAGACTGATTTGCATATGGCCATGTCTGAACTGGGGTGGTGGAGTGAGCTAAAGAATGATGATGGATTAAACCCAGATCAGTTGACTGGGGGTGAGTGTTTGATTGGCTCAAACGTTCCGTCCATCATCCCCCTTTTGTATCGCTTTGTTCGCCCTAAGTTGGCGGGGGTATGCCCAGACGTGGGTCCCTTGCTCACTTTGCCACTGGATTCAAGCAAGCCTGGCTGATGACGGCTGGAATGCCAGAAACCGGTCCTAGGATGCTTGTTTCCGGTCCAGGGAAGACATGGCTTGGCAGTTCGTGCTGGACTGTTCCCATGAGGCACAGGGTCAGACTGATTTGCATATGGCCATGTCTGAACTGGGGTGGTGGAGTGAGCTAAAGAATGATGATGGATTAAACCCAGATCAGTTGACTGGGGGTGAGTGTTTGATTGGCTCAAACGTTCCGTCCATCATCCCCTTTTGTATCGCTTTGTTCGCCCTAAGTTGGCGGGGGTATGCCCAGACGTGGGTCCCTTGCTCACTTTGCCACTGGATTCAAGCAAGCCTGGCTGATGACGGCTGGAATGCCAGAAACCGGTTCTAGGATGCTTGTTTCCGGTCCAGGGAAGACATGGCTTGGCAGTTCGTGCTGGACTGTTCCCATGAGGCACAGGGTCAGACTGATTTGCATATGGCCATGTCTGAACTGGGGTGGTGGAGTGAGCTAAAGAATGATGATGGATTAAACCCAGATCAGTTGACTGGGGGTGAGTGTTTGATTGGCTCAAACGTTCCGTCCATCATCCCCTTTTGTATCGCTTTGTTCGCCCTAAGTTGGCGGGGGTATGCCCAGACGTGGGTCCCTTGCTCACTTTGCCACTGGATTCAAGCAAGCCTGGCTGATGACGGCTGGAATGCCAGAAACCGGTCCTAGGATGCTTGTTTCCGGTCCAGGGAAGACATGGCTTGGCAGTTCGTGCTGGACTGTTCCCATGAGGCACAGGGTCAGACTGATTTGCATATGGCCATGTCTGAACTGGGGTGGTGGCGTGAGCTAAAGAATGATGATGGATTAAACCCAGATCAGTTGACTGGGGGTGAGTGTTTGATTGGCTCAAACGTTCCGTCCATCATCCCCTTTTGTATCGCTTTGTTCGCCCTAAGTTGGCGGGGGTATGCCCAGACGTGGGTCCCTTGCTCACTTTGCCACTGGATTCAAGCAAGCCTGGCTGATGACGGCTGGAATGCCAGAAACCGGTCCTAGGATGCTTGTTTCCGGTCCAGGGAAGACATGGCTTGGCAGTTCGTGCTGGACTGTTCCCATGAGGCACAGGGTCAGACTGATTTGCATATGGCCATGTCTGAACTGGGGTGGTGGAGTGAGCTAAAGAATGATGATGGATTAAACCCAGATCAGTTGACTGGGGGTGAGTGTTTGATTGGCTCAAACGTTCCGTCCATCATCCCCTTTTGTATCGCTGTGCTGCCACCAAGACATAGAAAATGCAGATTTTGTCAGAGGTCACTGATGAAGAGGCAGTCCATTTAGTTATAGCAGACCACCTTACCAACAATGGTGTTTATTTAGAAGTCGGTAGCAGCCCGGTGTGTCAATTTTCATATGTGAAAAAGTGATGCCTCAGTGGCGCAAGGGGCTTTCAAATTAGCTCCTTGCTGTGCTCAGCATACACACGCACCCTTGACCTATGGTGCACGTGTGTGCATTATTGACATGATTGGTATTGTACTGGAAGGGACAGCTCTCAGCACAAAGAAATGCTAAGGCAGAGTATGACACTTTTGTATGTGTGCATTGGAATGCAGCACACATACAGTACAGAATGACACACAGTGATGTGCTGATGATCCACCTTGGCATACCTCCCCTGGGTAGGCACGCATTAATGAGGCCTGCCATGGCTTACACAGATTAGCTAACCTGTGAATGTGGCAAAACACATATCAGTGGTCTTGAACAGCATTTCCTATGTAAAAGTTATGGCTCTTTGATGTCCACTATGCCTACGCTGTACTTTGCAGTGGCTTGCCTGACGCCATACCTCGGAATGCATAGCAAATATCGCATGCTGGCTTGGCATGGACTCATGGAGGTGTTTTTGAGGCCAGAGCAACTGGAGCTGTCCTTACATATGAGACTCCCATTGTACATGCCTCTTGTTTGAGAGGCCCAAATGTATGTCATAGGGGAGCCCACTGCCATGGTACTGTATCCAAAGGTATGCCAGCCTGAATCAGACACATCTTAACATATCCCATACATATTATTGTTCAATTTTCCAATAAAATATTTATGGATTCTTGAAACATGTCTGAACAATATCTGGTAGACTGAAACACTGACAGGTACAGAACTCACTTAACTTAAGGAACAAATACGCTCCAGAGGTGCTTCTTTCACAACAAGCATTTGTCAGGTACAGTTGTGATGGGCCATTACAGAACATACGTTACACATGAAGGGGCTTATTTACAAGCCCCTTGTGCCGTTGGGATGTCACTTATTCCCTTATCAAAAGTGATGTACCAATGGTGCAAGGGCCTTGTAAATAAGCCCCAAAGTTGTCTGCAAAACTCTGTGGGTGTGCAATTCACAAGTAATGGTGCTGTGCAGCTCAACGAGGATTTGCCCTGTGCTGCCACCAAGACATAGAAAATGCAGATTTTGTCAGAGGTCACTGATGAAGAGGCAGTCCATTTAGTTATAGCAGACCACCTTACCAACAATGGTGTTTATTTAGAAGTCGGTAGCAGCCCGGTGTGTCAATTTTCATATGTGAAAAAGTGATGCCTCAGTGGCGCAAGGGGCTTTCAAATTAGCTCCTTGCTGTGCTCAGCATACACACGCACCCTTGACCTATGGTGCACGTGTGTGCATTATTGACATGATTGGTATTGTACTGGAAGGGACAGCTCTCAGCACAAAGAAATGCTAAGGCAGAGTATGACACTTTTGTATGTGTGCATTGGAATGCAGCACACATACAGTACAGAATGACACACAGTGATGTGCTGATGATCCACCTTGGCATACCTCCCCTGGGTAGGCACGCATTAATGAGGCCTGCCATGGCTTACACAGATTAGCTAACCTGTGAATGTGGCAAAACACATATCAGTGGTCTTGAACAGCATTTCCTATGTAAAAGTTATGGCTCTTTGATGTCCACTATGCCTATGCTGTACTTTGCAGTGGCTTGCCTGACGCCATACCTCGGAATGCATAGCAAATATCGCATGCTGGCTTGGCATGGACTCATGGAGGTGTTTTTGAGGCCAGAGCAACTGGAGCTGTCCTTACATATGAGACTCCCATTGTACATGCCTCTTGTTTGAGAGGCCCAAATGTATGTCATAGGGGAGCCCACTGCCATGGTACTGTATCCAAAGGTATGCCAGCCTGAATCAGACACATCTTAACATATCCCATACATATTATTGTTCAATTTTCCAATAAAATATTTATGGATTCTTGAAACATGTCTGAACAATATCTGGTAGACTGAAACACTGACAGGTACAGAACTCACTTAACTTAAGGAACAAATACGCATATTGTGTGATGTATGTAGCGTACTCATTTCCTGGTGTAAAAATTAAGAGGGCATGGGTATCGCTATACCTTGCTGAGTATGGTATGTGAGCTATGTAGGTGCAGAGACTCATCAAAGTCAGCTACCATAGTGAAATATAGCAGTGATGAGGTTGAAGAACTGGTTCAGCAAATTGGCCAACAGGTGCATGTTTTGGTTCATCATTTGTATGTACACTTTAGCCTGCCTTACCGATGTGTATCATTCAGGCATGTCAGCTGTGCATTTGATTACTGTGTTTCTGTTGCATATAATATATGTGTTCTAAGTTAACTGATGTGTTTAACATGTTATGTCTTCTAGGTGGACCCCCATCATACACAGTTGGAGAGGTGGATGGTTTCAAGGACACCAACTTCACCAGTGAATGCCTTCATCAATGCTAATTGTGTAGAGCAAGCATTGAGTGTGATGCCACATGCTGTGTAATTTTCCAGATTCAATGTGCATCCCTATCACAAATAAACTTTTGTATTATGATTAATAGGTCAAGAAAAGTAGATATTAATTGTTGCATGTGTATCAGCCTCTGACTACTGTCAAGGAGAATATATTGCCAATCTGGGATGGACCACATGATAGAGCCATGACAGGGGAGCCGTGATCACAGTGCAGACTATGTGAAAATATGTGGTAGTGGATACACATTTGAACATGGCCGTCGATGTGAAGAATTCGGAATGCATGTCAGTTACACATGCTATGATTTTGGGAGCATGTAATAAGAGGTAGCATGGTCCACCATGGACTTACAACAGGTCAGATAGGAGAGGTTTCATATGCCTCAGTGTGATGTGAGGCACTTATTCAGCATCCATTGGTACATATAATACCTGCCAAGTGTTCAGTATAGTTAGCAATGTGTCCTGATATGGGCCCTTGCCATATCGGTTACACTACGTTGTGAGACAATACATGTACTTTGCAGACATTGCACATCTTACTGTGGCGAATGCCTATGGCATAAAGGCTATTGCAGGATGCAGTAGGCAAACTAATGTTCAGTAAAGATGACATGTGTACCATATCATATGTAGAAAACAGCATCGTTCCTAAGCCTACTATGTATTGACATGGTCATATCGGGATGTACCAAGGTTGTGCAACAATTACCAAGCCTTCGTAATTGGCCTTAGTAAATCTGAGATGATAGATAATAGGCATGTATATGCTCACTCTAAGCTGCAAGATGAATTTAGGCTTTAGGGGCCGCTACCTTTAATGTTGTGAAAATTATATTGTTTTGTGATGTTTGTATCTGTTCCTAGTCACCCTTTGACTGACAGTTTTCCTTTTTGCTTATACAGATAACATGACTCCAGAGCAGTTGAGGAAGCACAACCTCAGGAAGGAGCACTACTTCCATCTTCAATGAGTCTCTATGGCTCACAGGGTGATGAGGAAGCGACACGAGGAGGAGAAGGCTCTGGACAAGTGGTAAGTATTTCCTCTGGGACCACCAACATTGAACAAAAGAAGCACACAAAAAGATGGACCGGCAGGCCAAGGTCCCTCCAAGGCACCGGTACCCAGCACCTCCAGCAGCATACCACCACAACCACCTGTCCTAACACCTGAGCCCACTGGAGGGGCTGCTCAGTTGAGGGTGGCATGCTTGAGCACAAGATGGACCAGGCAATCACACTGCTCCGGGAACTGAAAAAGGCAGTGTCAAGACCCTAGCCATGTTAGCCACAGGGAGCCTTTCTGCCCTTACCTCTGTACATAGTTTTAATATTGGTCTTAATGGTTTTATAACTTAGTTTAGGTTAGTTAGTGTAGTTATGGTGTAGGAGTAGTGGTTTTAGGGGTTTTGTAGGGGTGGGAACAATTTTAGTGGGTAGGAGTACTTTGTGTTTATTTTTGGGTCAGGGGTTGATGTGTTTTATATGTGTTATGTAAAAAAATAAAAAACAAAGAATATATATGATTGTTTGGGATTCTATATGTAATTAGTTGATGTTTAGGTGTAGTTTCTGTTGTCCTTGTGTGAAGACATGTCTTAAGGGGCGTGGGGGATTAATGTTTATCATGTCGTGCTAAATGTGTAGAGTAAGCTAGGCTAAGTTAAGGTAGTTTTAGATAGTATGCAGGATAGGGTAGAGCAGGTTAGGTTAGATTAGTTAGTGTAGGTTAGGTAGTTTTAGAATTTTAAAAATTTCTGTTGACATTAAATGTCATTGTTTGCTACAAACAGGCCTACATTTTGATGTACTGTGTGGGAGTTAGCATGTGTGCTCAGGTAATGTTATGTACATGCATTTGTCTTTGCTAGCAGTGTTTGGCAACATGTGTGAGTAGGTGTTTTACCTATGGACAGGGTTCTGTCAGGTTGGCCATAACTTTACATTATCTATCTACAGACATTGTTGAGCAGTGCACGTGGCAATCATGATGGAAATGGTACACAGCGCAACACATGCATTCACATACGATTTCTCTGAATGGGTATGTCATGCAACATGCTTTGGAGGGATGATGTGGTCAAAACATTCGCCCAAATTGAAGGTTTTTGGACTGCCCCATACACACTCACACTTGCAGCGTTTACTTGTCCGCCCAATGTTGTTTGCTTGCTAGTATCAATGGGTAGACTCAGCATGTGTGATGTGACTACATTCACCATTAACATTGACTGCATGATACCGGTTGCACTTCATGCTTGCAACCTTGAGTAACCACTTGCTAGTCAACACACAAATATGGTTCACTAAATATGTTTCACTCTCACTGTCTAGCCTTGTCTCTGACTCCAAACAACACATGTCCCTTTGGCAAGTAGTTGGTGTCTTTGCCTCACAGAATGTACAATGATCAACTTGGTCCAGACTCCAACAGTCAGACAACACACAGGTAGTCACAAGTGCATTTATTTACATGTGCAAATCATGGTGCGGTTCACAGGTACAGTTCATAGGACAATAACCCCAAAAGAGGTTTTGAGTCCATTGAATGTCCAGACAGAGTCCATGAGGGTAACATGTCATGGGACATGTGGAGGAGAGGAGTGCTTCAGTGAGGAGGATGACCACAATGTCATTAGGGAGGATAGGCCACATTGAGAGTCCACAAATGGTTAAGGTGAACAGGGTAAAAACAAAATGAGGACAGTGGCAGCTTATTTACCCTAGCATGTTCATAAGCACAGGGCAAAGGAGAAACTGGGTATGTGACACCGATGAATGCTACCGGATACTTTTTCGTTTGTAAAGAGGTGCAGCCCACATCTTCCTCCTCTGATGTATGCGGTGTCTCCAGTGAGGGGGTTTTGTAGGTGCTGCAGCCAAGAGAGGCACACACACATCAGGGGTGGAAGATGCGGATCCCTTGACTGCAGTAGCATTCATCTGTGCCAACACATGAGGTAGCACAGCAGTGAGGAGGATCTGCTGGTTTTGCAACACAGCAGCAACATTGCGGTGGTAGGCAGCCATGGCAGCAAAGTGGGAGTCCAGCTTCTGCTCCACGGACTCCAAGATGGTTCTCATTATCCCCAGCTGGTTGGCCACCGCGCTGTTGCCACTTTGGCAGGGCATTAGTTCATGCCTCTGCCTCATGACACCAGCAATGCCAGCCAGGGACTGCTGGATGCCACGAAGCGGAGAGTAGGTGCCTCTGATGGCCTCAGTGTTGTCCCTATTGGGACTGAGGCACCCACGGACTCCCTCTAGGGTGGCCGCCACGGTCTATCCCTGCCCACACCTGCTCTACCAACTCCCGCTTGACTCCTACTGCAGTACATTGGGAAGTAATCTGTGTGTCCTTGGAGTCCAGGGCTCTGGGTGGGGTGGCAGGTGGTGCCTGTTGGTTGGTAGGCAGGAGATGTGGAGACCCCAAGACACAGAGATGGTGTCCCAATGGAGTCTAGGAGTTCTTGGAGGGTGTCATGGTCGACGGTTTGCAGGTTGTCATCCTCATCATCGCTGAAGTCCGGGACAGCGTGCTGGCCAGGAGATGAGGGTTCATCCCCTGCAATGAGATGTAGACATGCAATTGCTGATCTCTCTTAGAAGTTGACATGAGTAATCCAGTTGACAATCAAGGTTCAATACATTTCACTTTCAGTTCCTCATTGATGATTAGGACACCGGTTACGCAAGGGTATGGATTGCAAATTGCAGTGTATTTCCATTTCAGATGAATGGATCTCAGCATTGTTCTCACTGCCATTGTGCTCCTTCTCTGAGTGGATGGGGCCTGTCATACTAGTCATATTATGATCACTGATGTTCGACCTATTTCATCATGACCAGAGTTGGGTATTTGCAGGCTGTCACACATAGTTTTAATCAGACCCATGCACTTGTATGTGTACATGCCTCCTCTGGCTGTTCCCAATTTGGTCCCGGCAGCTGACTTACTGCCACACAGTGATGGGACCCAGATCATACATTGACTCTTATGTGCCTACGACACCTACATTATGCGTGACTATATCCAGTGGACTGACATGGCAGGCTGTTATAGAGTGATATGGGTCAGGCAGCACCCCACATGGTAGTAGTGCTTGGAATGGTGACATGTGCCTTCCCAGTTTTCTAAGATAACTGGGCCCAACCACCTCAGCCTCTGACCTTCCCAGACTTGTGTCCTTTGTGGTGACTACATAGTTCTTCCTTCTCCCTTGACAGTTCCCTGTATGATATCCTTCGACTGGCACATGTGGCACAGTAAGACAATTTTGGGACATTTTCCCTCCTGGCACATACTACATATTCACCCAGGTCCACATGACATGTAAAATGTAGTACCACAATGGGCTGTTGTCTGTCATCCCTAACCAGCTGCTACACAAGTGTGACCTAGTCAGACACAGCAGTGCATGTGTATTTGTGTGGGTACCTTGCAGTACACATATCCCTTCTCACCTCCTTGCAATGCAAAGTCTCTCCATTCAGACAGAGTGGCAGTTTGACGTGCACAGCAAGCACCTCTAATGCACTGCACTAGCAGGAGCCCACCACGGCCACACACCATCATTTGTTTTGACACACATGCAGGCATATTGACAAGGTCATTGCTCCAACTCTCCGTTTGCGCAATGCCCTACTCCATGTTTATGAGGTGGCGCTAAGCCACTTTTCTTTACGCCACCTTGTAAACATCATCCCCTTTGACACCGATTTCTGCATCAAAGGAGTGTGCAGTGTGTGTTGCTGTAGGCGTTCCCATGCAACACCGATTGCTGTTTGGCATGCCCCAGATTTTCAAGTAATTGTGAATCCGAGGCTGCGCCAAAAACGAACACCTTTCAAAAGTGGGCCTACGAGGAGAAATACTATTTTCTCTCCTCATGTTTTGCTCTTTCTATGTGTGCTGCATCATGCAGCACACATAGAAGGAGCAAAACACCATTATAGATTATTTATGTGCAGGTAGGGATGCACCGTATTTACAGGAATACGTGCCACCCCTGTGCTCACCCCTGCACCGGTGTTAAAAGAACAGCGGTCCACCAATGCAGGCACCCTTGCACCATGGTGCAAGGGTGCTGGAGTTGGTGCACAGCAGTTCTGTTTTCACTGGTGCAGGGGTGAGCACAGGGGTGGCATGTATTCCTGTAAATACGCTGCATCCCTACATTTATGAAATGATGCTGCTCAGCGCAGCAGATTTGTTTGCGTCAACGCGCTGGGCCATTTCACTGTAAATATGCCCCATGGTCCTCTGGTGTACATCACTTACATTCACCCCCACACCCAGTCAGATTTAGTAGATGAGAGGAGTTCAGGTGGTCCCTACCATGGCAGCTGAAACCTGTGTGCTCTGACTCTGCATGCCAGGACAGCTGTGTGCAATGTAGTTTCATCTAGGCTACTATGGACAGGGCTCTTGAAATGTCCTATGTGTAGATACTTCCCATGGCCCACATATCTCCCACCCCTCATTCCATGCTATGAATTTTCAGGCTAGGTTAATGTGCATGCGCCCAGGTGAGACATCGGGGCATATTTCGGGGCATATTTCCTGAACATATGGTGCAGTGCATTGCCTTAAACCATCTTTCTGCACTAACCTGTGTCACTAGAAATGTAAAGGGATGCGCTGTGGTAACAACAATACAATGCATCCCTGTTCTTTCCTCTGTGCTTGGTGCACAATCGGCTGGCTAGCGTCAATGCAAATATCCTTGCAGCATGGTGCAAGGGTGCCTGCTTTGGCGGTCATCTGCACTTTGTGCCCTGGCAGAAAGGACAGGAATGCGCTGTATCTTCAGGATATGGCGCATTCCTGCCCTTTTCTTTTGACGAAGGGCTGCACAGGTAGAAGGCTTGCGGCACTGCCCTGTGGCAAAATATTGTCTAAATGGTGTTGAGCCTTCCATTTATGTTATGTTTAATCATGGATGAGCCAGCATACTACCCTTTGGCCTGCAGACAGTGCCGCAGAGCACTGGGATATAGCTTCCTTCACTACACAACATGACCTAGTTACCACATTGCCTCTTGTTGCAACTTACCCTGTTGTAGTTCGTCATAGCCAGCACTGTCCTGTCTCGCAACTCCGACCACCGACTCCTCGGAGATGACAGCGGACACCTGCTCTTCCAAGGGATCCAGCTCCTCCTGGTGCGCTGGACTACCACCTCCGGTCTGCAATGCTGCCTATGAGATTGGTTGCCAGTTTCTCCTTTGTCTTGTGCTTGCAATCATGCCAGCGCCTTTTACAGACACTAACTGTCCTCTTGACTTCATCAACGCTGTTCACCTTGTCCACAATGGTCTGCCATATGGCCTTTTTCCTCCCCAATGACATTTTGGAGCAGACGAAGAGCTGGTGTTGGTGCTCTGTCAACTCCATGACCAAGATCTCATTCTCCTCACTAAACTTGCACTTCCTCTTCCTCTTCCCCTGGGACTCAGGCTGGTTATCCTGGCTGGTACGGGGGTTGCTGGGGTTGTTGCCCTGGGCTGTGCTCACTCCTGGCTTCTCCATTGCTGCTTTCAGGTAATTTTGCCATTTTATTTTCACATAACGGCGTTTTTGTATTTTCTTTTCCCACTAGATGCACAAAAGTGATGCTAGAACGGCTAGTGTCTATTTTCAAGACGCTAAGTGGCCGACCGTCACTTTTGCAGCATCAGCGTCAAATTTCTTTACGACACTGCGCACACAACAGCGTCCGTTTTTACAACGCCGGCTTCTTGCTTGATTTGATTTGATTTGATTTAGGATTTATAAAGCGCCTGAATCACCCCCCCAGGGGTATCTCCGCGCTCGCGAACTGCATAGTTGGACAGAAACAGGGAGTAAGTTAGAACAATGAGGCCTTCAGGAGCTTGCGAAATCTCAGGAGGTCAGAGCATTCACGCAAATGAATTGGAAGTTGGTTCCAGAGGGTGGGGGCTAAGTGGAAAAAGGCTTTGCCACCCAGCCGGACCTTCTTGGAGCATTGAACCACAAGTAGAGATTTAGTCCCTGAGCGTAGTGTCCTGGGAGACTGATATATTTTTAATTTCTCTACTAAATAACTGGGGCCCTTTCTGTTTAGGGCTTTATGCACAATGCAACAGATCTTGAAACGGATTCGTTTCCGTACAGGCAACCAATGCAGTTTCTGCAGGAGAGGAAGAGAGGGGGTGAGAGCAGGGGCATTAGAGACCAATCTTGCGGCGGTGTTTTGAACCACTTGCAATTTGTTCAGTGAAGCTTCACTGGCTGAGATCAGCAGCGCATTGCAGTAGTCTAGTCGACTCAATACTAGTGCCTGGATCAAGATTTTGCGAGTGGACAGAGGGAGGAAGGGAAATACTCTTCGCAGGAGACCTAATGTATGGAAGCAAGCGCCGATGGTGGTAGAAACCTGCTCCTTCATGGTTAATTTCTGATCCAATCGAACCCCTAGATTTTTGACCACAGTCTTGGGTCCCGGTGCAGGTTCCAATTCTGTAGGCCACCAGCTCGGAGACCATCTCGAAGGAGCGTCACCAAACAGCATGATTTCTGTTTTGCCCACGTTGAGCTGGAGGAAATTTTGTCTCATCCAGCTGGCAATGGTTTTCATACCTTCTGAGAGGGTGGACTGGGCATTGGGATCTTGTTTGTAAAAGGAAAGCAGGAGCTGAGTATCATCAGCATAGGAAATGGGTGTAAAACCTAGCTTCCTGAGTAAACCTGCCAAAGGAGCGACATAGATGTTAAATAAAGTGGGGCTGAGACAGGATCCCTGAGGTACTCCTTTGGTTAGTTCTGTAGACTCAGACCAGAAGGGACCCAGATTGACAGTCTGGGTTCTATGCGAGAGGAAGCTCGTCATCCATTGTAGGGCTGTTCCTTGTATCCCAATCTCACCGAGTCTCCTGAGCAAAGTTCGATGTGAGACAGCGTCGAAGTCGCCGACAAGTCAAGCAGCACTAGTATAACTGCCTTTGTCCAAAGCCTGTCTGATGTTATCCGTGACGGCAATCAAGGCTGACAGTGCTGTGTCTGGGTCTGAAACCAGACTGAGATGAATCAAAGCAGCCAGATTCCTCGACAAAATCTGAAAGATGTTTGTTAATATGTTTTTCTAGCAACTTGCTCAGGAGAGGTAACAGTGAGATAGGGTGATAATTAGTTACATCATCCATAGGGGCCTTAAGATTCTTCCGTCTGGGGATGATTTGTGCTGCCTTCCACTCATCGGGAACATAACCTTTATTTAGTGAAAGGTTAAGAATGGAGCTAATGGGGATGGCCAGATGTTTGGAAAGTAATGTGGTTGTCCTGGCTGGGATTATATCAAGGGGTGAGCCTGATTTAACCGTAGCAAGTAGAGACTCCACTGCATCGGGTGTAACCAAGGGAAAATTTCCCAGCTTCTGGAGAGGGGCTCGAGTGGGTGAGATATCGACAGATGCGCTGAGTTCGCCACTTCCAACTCGAGTAATTGTGTCGTAGATGAAATCTATTTTCTTTGTGAGGGGCATCGCTATTTTGTCGCATAAGGCTTGTGAAGGTGCCAGCTCATTATTACATGCCTCCGGGTGAGTAAAGGTTTTAAGGATCGAATAGAGAGTTTTGGGAGCATTCCCAGCCTGCTCCAGTAGTGAAATAATATGTGTTTTTCGGGCATATTTTATATTTTTATGATATTTAGATAGAGCCAGTTTGTAGTGAGCTTTGTCTAGTGCATTATGGGAGAGACGCCAGCGTCGCTCCAATTTCCTGCAGAGACTCTTCTCCATTTTAAGACTGGGAGAAAACCAGGCTGACTGGGAACGCCTACCTGAGTTTATACCCTGCTTTAATGGGGCTAATTGATCCATGGCCATTGTTATGATGGATTTGTATTGGGCTAGGCCAGTCTCTATATCTTCCATATCGAGATTCCATGAGTTGGAAGTTAGAACTTCGAAGTTAGCGGGCGTGATTTTGTGCCACTGCCTGTGCCTGCTCCTTTGAGTGGAGGGCTGTGCATTAGATATCATGGGACCCCTAAATTTGAACTCGATCAGTGAGTGGTCGGTCCATGTAAGAGGACTCGTAGCTCCACATTGCACTTTCGGTGATTTAGTGAAAATTAGATCTAATGTATGTCCCGCTTGGTGAGTGGGGCCCGCATTGATCTTATTTAAATCTAAGGAATGTAAATATGTTAATAGTGATAAGGCTTCCTGATTCAGGGTGTCTTCACTATGCACATTAAAGTCACCCACTAGGATGACATTTTTTGTAGAGATGGCGTGCGGGGAGATTAGTTCCAGTAATTGGGCAGTAAAGTTGCGGATAGGCCCGGGAGGGCGGTAGACCAGAGCGCCTTTCCAGCAATGTTGTGGGTGTAAGTCAATTCTAAAAACTAACACTTCCATGCTGTTGTTTCTAAGTTGCTCCAGTATAGTGATTTTAATGGTGTCCTTATATACTATAGCTATACCCCCTCCTACCTTAATAGGTCTATCTAGCATTGAGATGCGATAACCCTCTGGTAGGGCTATGAAATTTGTACTTGTAAAGCGCACTGTTACCCTGGGGTGTCCTGGCGCTGTACGCATACCGCTGTGGAACCCTTCCTGTCTTTTCCCTGTGAAATGTCCACTCCTGGGCACCCCCAAGGTGAAGCCAGGCATCTCAGCGCTGGTGGGGCCATTGTGGAGATTAAGCAAGCTATTGCCCAGAGTTGCAGAGTGGGACCCATGATTAGAATAGGCACCGAGGCGAGAATTATCAGGTCTGAGGAAATTGAGCCCAAGACCCGCCGAGGCGGGAATTGAACCCTGGTCCCGGGCCAGATCTCTGCATCAGGGTCTGCCGCTCTAACCATTGAGCCACACTTCTCCACTATGGCTATAGCGAGGGTGGAACTTGGTTTTAGCCATGTCTCGGTTAGGAAGCAGATGTCAGGGAGTTTAGAGGAAAGGAGATCTCATATTTCTACCGCATGTTTAGGCAGAGACCTTATGTTCCCAAGCAAGCAGTTCCATTCTTGATTCCCCACAAAATCTTGGGAGGGAGAGTCTGTCAATGCCTTAGAACCGGGCTGTTTTTTGTTGGTATCAGGCTTGGCAATATCAAAGTGGGGCTGGGAAAAGTGCATACTCTAGAATCTACAGGTGTTGCAAGCAAAGGGACCTTCCAATTCCATTGGGGTACATGGGGTGGCTTTGCCCAGGCGAGGGCCTATATCTGAGTAAGCTTGTCTTATCTCAAGTAGTTCCTGGGTAGTGTATGTGCTGCTACCATTAAAAAAGGAGTTGGAGTCTGACCTGAAACATGCAGGGGTTCTGGCTCCTGGCGACGACCGTGCGTGGAAGGGCGCAGATGGGCTTGCCTTAGGCACGCCTTTGGCGCGCCAGTGGTGCGCCCGCTGCGCGCGTCCGCTGTGCGTCGTGCCTGGCATGCCTCTGATATAGGGGAGGTCAGCTGCTAGAACGCTGACCTCCGTGCCGCTGCGCCGGAAGTGCAGGGAACCGACTTCCTCCTACTCGCAGCCTCCCTCCACTCAATCGGGAAAACCCGTGGTGGACCGGAGAGGACTGCGGGTGAAGGCGCGGGAGCAGAGTGTTGCCGGTGAGTCAGAAAAACTCACTGTAAGCTAAAAATAATGCAGGAATACAACTTAAAATAACTATGGGCTCTAGAACTGCCCGTGAAAACAAAGCACAAGAGTTTAATATATTGCAGCATGCGTCGGCGCTTAAGAAAAGTAAATTAAAATGCCCCAACCATAGCGCGTGCTAACGCATGGAGTGCCGCATTGTAAATACGACGCTTACATGGCTTTGGAATCTGTCCTACCGCGGTGGTAAGTTTTTTGGCGCACTGCTGCAGTAAAGCAGTGGTGCACCAGTTCTTATAAATATACCCCTTCGTTTCTTAAAAACAAGAAAAATTTGCTGAGTTGGTGCAACAAACATGGCATCAACTTCCACAGTTCAGTATCTTCAGTGTGGCCGCCGTACCTTTTGCTCCATTGAAGGCACAGAAATTCTGGCAATGGTTTCTCCGGAGGCATCTTCTGCCAGAGGTTTGAGAACAATGCATCCAATAACTTGGTAAGCTAACAGGCTGCCCACCAAGGTCTAATTGATCTGCTGAACGTTCTCTTCTGTAGGCTGGTAAGGTGTATCTTAAAGAAAACTATTTAAATACTTTACATAGTTATTTAAAGCAGATTCTGATATTTTTGTGTTTTTCAGTCATCCTTTCCTCTTAAAACTGATTGCTTTGTGAATGAGGGAGAAACTATGTAATCTCACTTCCCTCTTCCACACTACTTTTTTGGTCCTAACACACATTCTCTTTCTCCTCCCTCCCCCTCATTTTCAAAGCTAATCACCATTTTCTGCAGGGAAAGAAGATCCCGGAAACTAACTTTCCCCTCTGGTTCGCTTCCTTCCCACCACTCATCAGTTTTCTGGCCTTCACGCACTGTTACAACTGCACATCAGCCACATCCTTGCTAGCGGCTCCAGCTCTTACTCCTCCCACGGTCATTGTCATTCAAAACAGACATAAAGGAGGGACAATAAGTCAGTAAGTCATAGTCGAGCCTGTACTGGAATGAGGCATTGCCTTTTTCTGCCCCACAAAAGACCACAAATCATTGTTTACATCTAATAAAATCGACTAATCGAGATTAACACATTTGATCAGTTATGTAGTCGGTGTGTCACAAGATCCTTGTGGAAGGAAGGAAATTGCCTCCCTGAGTGCTGTTTGAATTGAAAAATACATCAATAAATAGGGTTCAGTGGGCCCTTGAGTCCTCTGGGCCTGGTGCCACTGCACCTGCTGCACAGGACCCTTGCCCCTGCACTGATATGTTACAGCCAGTAGCTTTAGTTTTAGTTATTTTCTTCAAAAGATGGAAACAGATTTTCTAGTGAGACTGACCATTTGCCATGTACTTTTTCTCCGGTTACTGGTATATGTGAAGAGGTAAAAGACATTTTAAAATAGCATTACTGAAATATGACAGCCATTAGAGACACAAAACTAAATATTGAAAGTCTTGTTTTCACAGATTTATATTGTTTGCTGATCGGTAAATTACGCCAATAGTTACATTGCTATTTATGACACTAGACGTCATCGATATTTCTTATTGGAAAACTATTGGAGAAGTGTAATCTTGATCCCATCTGATATTGTAGGAGTGCATCATATTCATGCATAGTCAGCACTCGAATATATTCTGTGTAATTAACATTACTAAAGCGAGTGGAGTATTGCATATATAAAAGTATTCCACATGAAGTGCTCATGTATAGAACATGATTAATAAAGGTTTATGTGACATTTACATACTAATGTTGTGGGGTAAGTTAACATAAAAATGTGTCATTGTGAGGTTATTAAATTAGAATGTGTGTAAACTAATGTTTAAACATTTATACGTGTAACAAGAATTAATTTCCTTCAGGTATATTTAGAATGATATCTTTGTCATTCTTTACAATTTATACATGTCTGAAGCTGCGTTTATTGTGTGTGTAGAAATATGCACATATTCTGTAACCCTGTGCACTGCTAGCTTGAGCAAAAGTGGGCCTCAAGAAACCAGTTCAGTCCAGACTCATGTTTAGAGTTTAACATGTAATTCATACTTAACCTTCAATGTAGAATATAGTTTCCTTGTATTGTGTTTTCACTGCATTTATAAAGAGAGAAAAGCTTCATTAGCTAGAATAGGATTTGTTTTTTCCTTAGATAGCAAGGTTTGAGAAGATGAAGTTGGTAAGGAGAAGCATGGTAACAAGCAAGGGAACAAGTTCTCATGGGAGATGAGAGGAATGACCAAGGATGAGCAAAGTTGCAACTTATCAATGTGGGAAAGGTGTTGAAAGTATTCAGTTGTGCCAGAGCTATGGAAATTCACCAGCAGAGATCACATGGGATTTTCTACTCTGACTGCAATTGATATTTTATGCTGAACGAAGTGAGGGACAGGGGAGTCATCTTAAGGTTTTCACTGAAAACAGAACTTTACTTCTGCTTGTGTAGCTTTATGCTACTTGACCCATTGTTGGAGTGCCTTCTAGTGAAGACTCCAACAGCTGACACCTTTCTGATTTCACCCTTACCAAATGTCTTAGCTTAGGGTTGCCCTTTTAAGGTAGTGTAGGGAAAGATAGCTTGCTCATGCTCATTAAGGAGAATCATCTGACTCAATATAATACTCAATTCTTTATCCTGATCGTCTACTACATCATCATCATAGAGTTAGTCGCCTGTCTTGTATTATATAGGGTAAATCACTTCAGGAGATTTGGACTTATCATGGTCTTTCCGTATTTCTACATGGTCATGTTGAGATTAGTTTACATTGATTTGTTTTTCATGTTTAAAAAGCTTTATTTCGAATAAAGGTAGTACAAATAACAAGAAACCAACAATACAAATTTACTGCAATCTGAGAGAAAAGAAAACCTATCAAATAAGAGGTTTATGTAAAGAAGAAAAGAAAGCTATTTTAAATTTTGAAGGGAATAAGGGGGAGGGAATAAGGGGGAGGGAAGGAGAAGGGGGAAAGGGAAGGTAAACATTTCAAAGCTAATAAATTAAAATTTAAGAAAATTGCATCTTACATCAGGATAAAAAAGATAAAACTAATCAATTTAATGTACATGGTGATCAAAGAACTGTAAAAGGTAAGGAATGAAGAAAATAAACGTTCAAGGAGGCTTGAAATTTTCAGCATTTAAACGAGTATTATCAGTTAATACCAAATGATCTAAATAAGTGACAAGAGGTAGCCAAAAGAGATCTCTATTGAGCACAGGTTTACAAGAGGAAGCGAAAGCAATATCAAGTCGATGCATATGACAGAGGCTGTTCCACCAGTGTTGAATGGAGAGTTTTGTTAGTGTTTTCCAATTGAGAGTAATGTGTTGGAAAGCCAAAGCGAGCATAAGGTCAAAGAGACCATTTTTATGAGAGAGAAGGTCTATGGAATCAGAGAGACTTCCAGAGAAGAGTAGGGGAAGGGAATAGGGAATAGAGATATTAAATAGGCGAGACACACAAGACCAAACCTTCTTCCAAAAAGAGGAGACTGAAGGGCAGAGAAAAAGAAGATGAAGAAGGTCGGCACTAGGGGAGCCACAGGTCCAACAGTTTGTATTAGTAGAGTGAGAAAATTTAGCAATAGATGTGGGAGTGTGATATAGTCTATGATAGAGAAAGAACATAGATTGAGTAAGAGAAGCGGAACGAGAGATTTTGAGAGAACGCAACCAAAGTTTGTCCCAAAAAATAATAGACCATTCACACCCCAGGTCAGATTCCCATGTAAGTTCCAACTTGGTTTTGATACGTTCTGGATTAGGAGCTGAGAAATATTTATATATAGGAGATGCTTTAGGTGCTAAGAGAAGAATTTTGAGAAGAGAATGAGAGGCAGGGGGAAAGGGTGAGGAAGGAAGAGAATAGAAAGTATCAAGGATGACCGTCATTAGAGCAGTAAATTTCTGTAGAAAGGAGCGGGGACATTGAAAAGTGGATTGAAACTGGGGAAATAAACAAGGAGTTAGACCATCAAAAGGTCCCTGACCCAGGCTATACCCCGTGATCTCCAAGAGTGCCAAAAAATAGGTCTACCATTAATAGTAATGAGGAAGTTGTGCCAAATAGGAGATTCTAAAAGGATTCTCTAGAGATAGGATTGGAATGTAATAAAGGTTTCAGTAGAGAACAGGTATGTTTAAACAATGGGAGAGAGGTAAGAGGAGTCTTGGCAGAAAAGGCCAAGACTTCCTTTAAAGAGAACGGTAATGACAGGGCTCGCTCAATGGAAAGCCATAAGGGAGTGAAGGGGGAGTAGTCAGAGAGGAGCCACTTGGAGGCCTGTCGAAGGCAAAAAGACTTATGATATAAACGAAGGTTAGGAAAATTTACACCACCATTAGATTTTGTTCTACGAAGAGAAGAGAGAGAAATCCTTGATTTTTTATTTTGCCAAAGAAATTTAGTTAGACGAGAATCGATTTGTTTAAAATAGCAGGCGGGAATGTGAACAGGAAGCATAGAAAGAGTATAAAGCAAAATAGGAGTAATCATCATCTTGATTGAGTCCAACCGACCCCACCATGAAAGAAAGAGAGGATTCCAAGAGGAAAGTAATTTGTCAATCCGAGACAGGGTCGCAGTCATATTTAATTTAATAGAAGAGGCAATAGAATTGGAGAACCATATACCTAGATATTTTATTTTGCAACTATTCCAAGCAAACCCAGTGGAAGAAAAGGAATGAGGAAGACAGAATTTAGTGAGGGGAAGAATTTCTGTTTTGTCAGAATTAATTTTATAACCAGAAACAAGAGAAAAGGAAGCAAATTCTTGTAATAAGGAGGGAATGGATTTGTCAGGATCAGAAATAAAGAGTAGGATGTCGTCTGCGTAAGCAGAAGAGTTTTAAATGCTGGTCACCGTACGAAAAACCAGAAATAGAAGCATTGTTGCGGATTGAGGAAAGAAAGGGTTCAAGAGCAAGAACAAAAAGAAGAGGGGAAAGAGGACATCCCTGACGGACACCACGCTGGAGGTGAAAGTAGGACGAGACACAACCGTTAACTAGTACTGACGCTCTGGGGGCTGAATATAACAAAGATATAAGAGAAATAAACTTGGGACCAAATCCATGCCATTTCAAGGATGTAAATAAAAATGACCAATCTACTCTGTCAAATGCTTTTTCAGCATCAACAGAAATGGCCGCTAAAGATGTGGAAAGAGAGGGGACTTTGTTTAAAACATTAAGAAAAAGACGAGAATTATCAGAGGTCAACCTACTTTTGACAAAACCACATTGCTCCTTACCAACCAAATGAGGTAAAAGAGGATCTAAACGTAAAGCAAGTGTCTTGGCAAAAAGTTTGTAATCGACATTAACCAAAGAGATCGGCCTATAATTTTTGCAAAACATAGGATCTCGTCCCTCTTTATGGATAAGGCAGATTGTGGCTTCTTGAAAGGTACCTTCTGTCTTGCCAGAGAGAAAAAGAAATGAAAGAGATTTAAAATCTTAGGAAGGAGTAAGTTAGAGAAATGTAGGTAGAATTCAACAGAAAAACCATCAGGGCCAGGCGTTTTCCCTTTCTTTAGAACGGACAAAGCAGAGGAAAGTTCATTTAGAGTAAGGTCAACCTCAAGACCAGACAGATTTAGATGAGAACTGGATGAAGATGGTATTCCATCAAGATAGGATTGAATGAGGGAACTAGACGGAGGGGACTCCGGGGTGTATAAATCTTCATAGAACAATTTAAATTCGTTAAGGATATCTTGATCCTTATGAAGAAGAGAGCCGTCCGCAGAGTAAACAGAATCAATCAGCGTACGATCTTTACGAGATTTAAGATAGTTTGCTAGGAGTTTTCCAACTTTATTACGACCACCATAATACCGAGCACTACTGCGGAGAAGTATGGAAGAAGCGTTGTCAGTCGAAGTTTTATTGAATGCCAATTTAGCGCGAATCAGGGCTGGAAGGACTGCGTTGTCCGATGCGGTATAGAATTTGTGTTCTAAAGCCTTGATGTGGGCCAGGGTGGCTTTATGTTGATGGAGAAAACGTTTCTTCTTTTTTGAGACGAAGTCTATAATGAAACCCCTTGCAGTAGCCTTAAAGGAGTCCCAAATTATATAAGGGGAGGAAGTAGAGACATTATTAATGTCAAAAAATTCGTCAGCAAAGGTGGTGAAAGAAGAAGAGAAAAAAGGGTCAAGTAGAAGAGAGTTGTTGAAACGCCAACGGGAAGACCTGGGATGTGGTGGAAGTAGGTCAATTTCAGTTATGATTAGGGAGTGGTCAGAAATAACGATAGGTTCAATAGAAGAGGATAGCAAGTTTTGAGATAAGGATTGAGAAAGAAAGATATAGTCTAAGCGGGAGAGAGAGTTGTGGGGGGAGAGAAAAAGAAAAGTCAAGAGAATCGGGGTGAGTGAGCCTCCAAGAGTCAACAAGATGTGTTTGGGAAATAGTGTCCAGAAATTGTTTATGAGATCTATGGGGTGTAAAGCGTGTCTGTGATTGGCGATCTAGGAAAGGGTCAACAACTTGGTTACAGTCACCTCCTAAAATGAAATTTTCATCTCTAAACTGAATACATTTTTGTGTGATCATAGGCCAAAAGGAACAATCAGGGTGGGTGGGGCCATAAACATTAAAAACGGTCAAAGAAATATTATTAATTAACAACTTAGCTAATATCCATCTACCTTCTGTATCGATTTCTTGCGAAATAATTTTGCAATTTAATTTCTTATGACATAGAATTATTACACCATTTTTCTTATTAGAAGTGGGAGAGAATAAAACTGATCCTACCCAGCTCCTCTTCAATTTTAAAGCCTCAATGTCTGTCAAATGGGTCTCTTGCAGAAAAACCAGATCAGGGTTATAAGAGGCAAGATGCGATAAAATTTTCTGCCTCTTAATAGGGTTAATAAAACCCTTCACATTCCAAGAAATAACTCTGAATGTAGAACCGTCAAAAATATATGAGAATCAACAACAACAACAAAACGTGTAATATTAATAGAGATGCAATAAATACTGTACTTAAACTCACAATCCAAATATGAGTACAACATTAGAGAAAAGGGGGGAAAGGGAAGGAAAAGGGAAGAAGAAAAAGGAGAAGGACTGAATAAAGGAAAAAGTGGAGAAAAAGACAGTAAGAAAAGACAGTACATGACAACCACTAATGCAATAATGGGAATGTAAATTGAAAAAAACAAGGAGGTTGACGACTGTGATACGTACCTTTTAGGGGAAGACAAAGAGAGAATACGAGGAGTGGCGACACGAGGAAGACGGCACAACTAACCGGGAGGGAGCGTCACAGCGGAGAACATATGCGATAAACAGGAAACAGAGAGAAAGATGCGTTAGAGGATAAAAGAGTATCTATAAGACAAAGAAGGATGTAAGAGAAATGATGAAGAACCAAATAAGACAACATAATGTTACAATATAACTATGAACAGTAATCTTAAAAGATGAAAAACATTGAGTAAAACCAAGCTGAGTAAATCCAAAACAGTAGAGAAAAAAGTCAAGGTATAAAGGACGAAGAAGAGAGAGGGCCAGAAACATCCATCGACGATGTAGAAAGTGACTGGATGAAATTCTTCAGCTCTGCTGGCTCCTCAAAGGTCGAAGTTTTATTCTGATAGGTAACCTTGAATAAACATGGGTGAAAAAGTCCATATCGGGCTCCAAGCATGCGTAAAGGGGGTCGGAGATCCAAAAACTCTTTCCGCCGTTTAGCCGTTGCAGAAGAAACATCCTGAGATAAAAATAACTTAGTACCCGACCAGACAAGTTGTTTTTTATGCTTAGCTGCATTTAAAACCAGTAGCAAGTCCGTGAACCTCAAAAACAGAAAAATCACACCTCGTGGCTTGGAGGGAGCAGCTGAAGAGGACAAACGAGGGCCTAGCCTGTGTGCTCTCTGTATATTCAGATTTGTAGAAGCAGGAAGGTCCAGAAGTTTTATGAGAAAGTTGTTAAAGAAGGGAACTGGATCATCACCTTCTAAGTTTTCCGGAAGGCCGTATAAGCGCAAGTTGTTGCGCCTATTTCTGTTTTCCAAGTCCTCCGCTGATTTCTTCAACCAAAGGACCTCCTTCTCAAGGACAATTAGTTTTGTAGAGACACTTTGAAGTTCATCAACCTGCTGTTCCACTGTGGAGATGCGAGTGTCCATAGAAGCCCACTTGGTGTCCATAGTCTGTAGGCGTGAATTAGTCTCCTCGATAAAGGGGCGCAAAGCGCGAATTTCCTCAAAGATAGTGTCAAGAGAAACCGGGGAAACTGGCTTTGGTGGAGAAGGAGGGTCCTGTTTGAGGCGTTTGTTAGCGGAAGATGAGGCCTGCGGTTTAATTGTCGCTGGTGACGCAGATGTCGACCTTGAAGAGCTGGATTGCGCCATAGTGGTAGTGTTCCTAATTACAGGAGCAGAGGAAGAAGATACTGACACTGGAGATTGATTAGTAGATCTCTTCTGTGTAAGTAATAGCTTCTTGCTCCTGCCCATAGAGCAGGGAAGGAAATAACTACGTGTAGTAGGAGGAAAACACCAGTGAGGAAATGAAATGTCTCACAGTATGTGAGGTAGGCTCCACAGGTGTATGCGCAAGCAGTTCAAAAGTACAGCATTATTGTCACCAAAATTCAAAATATGTCTGGTCAGGTAAAAGTTGATAGAGAAATTAATAAGTATCACCCATAAATCAGGAAAGCAGCATAGCAACTGAAGTAAAATGCGAGGAAAGCCTCACAGGGAAATCCAAAATGGCGGCCGCAGAGGAGTCAGAGCAATAAAGAGAGGTTTTACCTCAAAAAACAGAGAGGACACCCATATCAGGCATATGAGGGTGTTCAGGAACGGTTCCGATGTCTGAAACTCACTATTTCGATGTCTAAAGGTAATTTTTTGCCGCGAAATTTACCGCGACATTTCCGCCGCGACGCGGAGCTCCGGAGCTAGGCGGCCATCTTGTTTGGCGCCGCGCGCGCTCCCCCACATTGATTTGTTTTTAAATTGTGAATTATTGTGTGGCCGAATTGGTTGCACTGTATTGAGATGTTAACCAGTCATAGTTTTTTCCCTTCATCTCTCATGCTGCTAGAAAGGTTGCCCATCTGGAGATAAATGTTTGAATGGGCCCAAGCTCCAACAGCTGGCAGCATTTTTGGATGGTTAGCTCTTGAAGTGTAGGGAGTTAGAATCTAACCTAGAATAGTATAGACCCCAACCCCAGGGGCCCTAGTCCATAATCCAGGATCAACTCATGGGGAATAGACGGAGTTCCAGTGTCATGTGTTGAAACAGCAATGGCAGAGGAGTGGGTATCAGTAGGGATGTGTGTGGGAAAATTATGCTTAGCTTGCGGTACAATATTGAGTGTGTGATGTCTGGCGGAGATGTTGTGAAAGTTGTGTGAATGTGGTATTAAGTTGTTGAAGTTGTTTTCAGGTCAGATGTGACCCAAGATACCGGGATATATAATAAAGGTGCGGAAGACACCGTGTTGTAATTGTCTGCTAAAGTTTTGTGAGTTTTTTTGTGAGACTTTGGTGGTGGCCCAATTGAGACAGGGAACTTTCGTATGCAAGATAGAGCTGTAATTAGTGTGGTCAACCTTTTTGCGCAGAAGGGAAACAATACTGATTTAATGTGTTCTTTGGGTGAGTGATTCTATTGATTCTTCTAGTGGAGGAGACAATTGTCAGTTCATGTTTTAGTATGAACAGAAATGAACGAGAAAGAGAGTGTGGGAAAGTTTTGAAGGAGGGTGAAGTGCTGCAAGGAGTGAGAGTGACATCAGAGTGTGGCACGCTGGGATAGGTTGGTTGGTATAATGCTGCGCTGGGATTGGTTGAAATTGTCTCTTGGATACTGATCTGTTATTGGTATTTGTATTGCCACTGAACTTGAAAATTGTTTAATTTGGATCAATTTGGAAATTGTTGAAAAAAGAGATTGAAAAATTAGATGTTTTAGAGCAATAAGAGATATGATATGAGGAGATGTAGGGGTGCTTATTAGAGTTGGTGATGAAGCGCCACCAGAGGACACACTAGCTCATTATAATGATGAAAGTAGGGCTCCATACTATTATTTAGCTTAAGAATTGGCATAAGATCACAAAGAAAGAAGGCGCATTAATGTTTCCACGCTACTGTACTTTTAATTTGAGAATAATTGATCATTTGAGAGGGATATTGTTTGCAATGAAACCATTACCTAGACCTACACAGTTTGAAGCGCTTAATGCATGGGAACGTGCAGTGCAATTAAAAAAAAAGAGACAAATATCACCGGAGGATGAAGAAGGTGATGTGTGCATTCACAGATGCGAGATGGGATGACAAGCAGAAGAGTTGAAGAGTAGACATGATTGAGGGAGCGAGATTATACCCTGTCATAACAAGTGAGGGAAATGATGCTGAGAGAAGGAGAAAGGAAAAGAAAAAGTAGGGAGAGGGAAATGCAGACAGTGACAGTGATGCAAGTGACAGCTTTTTGGATGGACTGTTAGCTGAATGTTCACCCCATATAATCAGAAGTAGGGTAAGTACGAATCTTACTGGTAGTTCTGGAAGTGCTTCAGCACAGGTTACTTCTAGTTCTGGTGTTGTAGGGGTTATATCAACTGGCACAACACAAACTACAACAGGGGGAAATATGGGAGCGGGTGTCCCAGGCTCTTCAGGAAATTGTAGCACTAACTTGGCTTCAAAAATACTGGATGCTCTTACAGTACCGGTTACTATTGGGCCTATAGTCCCTATGCGCTATCCTAGTCCTGCAGAGAATGAGAGTCAGAGGGTGTCTGCTTCTAGAGAGGCAAAGGTACCAGAAGATGGAGCAGACAACCAGAAAATGCAATTTGTCCCGTTGGTCCCAATAAATTAAGAGCTCACCGTTTGCAGCGAGTGCAGATCCTTCTGTACTGCAAAATGGATTCAGACCCATAAGGTCTTTTCCAGGACTGGCAGGTATGGATTCCCCTGTATGGAATACCATCCCAAACGTATTAAATAGTACGCCCCAAGACAGCACTACATAAAAAAGAACTTCTATGTGTCAACATCTATTTGATGTCCAGGATTTAGAGCAATGGTTTAAAGAACATAATAATAATGATTCAAATGGGAGTGAAGAGGTGAGTCAGGGAACAATAAAATCAGCTGTGAAGGTAGATTTAATAGATGTGGTTAAATTGAAAACTGAATTGGATGAAATGATAACTGGGAGTTTGTAGCTCAATCGAAGAGACACCTACCACCAGAATGAATTGTTGTCCATGAATAAAGATGTCACTAGGAGTACGAGACAGGCTCGTGACAAATTATCTGAATTGCCTCAGAGATATGATGTTGATATAGAACGAACAAAGGCTTTACAGAAAAATCATAGACTTGCATTGAGAGATCAGGACATAGAAAATCTGACATTACCAGGATTAAAGACCCAAATTCGAGAGTCAATTCTAAACATTCAGATTTGGAGCACTTTAGACAAATGGGAAGAACGATGGGCAAAAATAAAGGGTTCCAAAAGAACAACAGGAGAACCTCCTCCGTTGGGGGAAGCGGGAATGGCTGCCAAGGCTTTCCCTTTGCAGGAAGAACCGAGTGCAGGTTAAGTGCATGTACCTTGGAGTAGAGGTGATCTTGCAGCTGTTACTAATGATTTCCAGAGGCTGAGAGAGATGCCTGTAGAGTGATACAAACAGGTTGATCGATTTGTGGAAATTTCGAAGTTATTGTGGATCGACCTGAATACGTTGTTTGAAATTGTGGTCCCTAGCGATCTATGGTCAGCATGTAAAATAGCTATAGAATGGCCCGGAGGAGAGCCTGAGACAGACCCAGTGACACATAGTCCGTCACCTGTAGTAGTGAAGAAATACGAGCAGGTGATTACTTGATTGAAAGCAAAGGTGCCACTGCAGGATATTGATTGGGCAAAGATTGACAGGACGACCCAAGAACCTAAAGAGACAATTCATGCATTCTATGAAAGGTTGTTGCAGGCTTTCAAACAGTATAGCAGGATGGACACTCTAGAACCCAAGAATATGGGACAGTTTGGGTCCTGGTTTGTGACTGCGTTGAGACCTAAAATTAGTATGATGATACAGCAACATTTAATCTGTTGGCAGAATCTGTCAATGAAATTCTGCCTTACGCAAAGTACTGCTGTGACAAAATTGAAATGAAGCACAAAAAGCTGAAGGAAAAATTGATGGTAGCACAGATGAAAGTGACTCAAAGGGGTCAGGGACAGCCCTATGTAAGGAATATTACCCAAGGAGTCTACCAGTCTGGGACTCCAATGCAACAAGGTGGGGCGTTTCGAGGACAAGGAAGGGGAAGAGGTATTCCTATAGATCCCAAGACCGGAGTTGATGTTGCCATGTTAAAGAAATCAAACCCATGTCACTATTGCAATAAGTTGGGGCATTGGAAGCGTGAATGTCACTTTAATCCTGCAAATCAAGAACAGAATGGAGGGTTAAATCAACCTCAGGGTAATGTTATGCAACCCCAGAATGTGCCCAAGTCGAGATTCCAAAATTGCATAGTTCCCAAGGTCCTATGATGCAAGTACCTCAGCCTCCGATGCCACAGCAAACTGCAAGTAGTGTCCGATTTAATCAGAACACTGACGTGAATGGGAAACAGAGCATGTCCCATCATAATGGTCTGTACCAACAGTTTCCCATATTTGATGCATCAAATGAGTACAGCTCAGATTAGTCCTTATGATGGTGCCAGTGGGGGGAGGAAGACTGTACGCTTGGAGCAATCTTAGAGGTAGACCACAGTGGACCATACGTTGATACTGATATACATGGCCACAATGTCACCTTCCTGAGCAACACTGGTGCTACCTGCTCTCCTGTGAGAACAGCAGAGGTTCCAAACTACCCCTCTCGGGAAAAACAATCCAAGTTGTAGGAGTCGCAAATAAATGATTGTCAAATCCCCTTACTGAAGAAGTGCCTGTGAAGATAGTGACATTTGAGGATAATCATCAGTTTGTGGTGTGTGATTCTTAACCTGTGTGCCTGTTAGGATATGATTTGATGTGCACATTGAAATGTACCATCTATTGCACAACAAAGGGCATTGAACTTCGGACAAACGATGAGGCCATTGCTTTAAAATAGCAAACCAGAACTTGTGTTTCTCACTGTTCCCTATGTTGACAGTGGAAGAGTTACCGTTAGATCTCAGAGATACAGTGAGAGACCTAGTTTGGGATTTTTCTGGAAAGTACATCGGGCTCATCCGATGAGTTGAGCCGGTTCATATCCAGGATAAGCCAAATGCTGAATACCCGAGAACACCACAGTATAACCTGATGCTAGAGACACTTGCTGGTATTACCCCTGTGAAAAAATCTATGATTGAGCAAGGCATTTTAAAGGAGATCCTTGGGAGTCCATGTAACTCACCCATTGTGGGCTTGCAGAAGCCGAGCAGTAAGTACTGCATTGTGGAGGATCGTCGCAAAATAAATAACGTAGTGGTTCCTTGTTGTCCCGTGTTACCGAATCCATCTATGATAATGTTTCAGATTCCATGTGAGGCTTTCTCAGGCTTTTTTTTCCATTCTGTAACCAAAAAGTGGCAGTGGAGGGCCCCCCACTGGCCACAAGAATGGGTAAGAGAGGTAAGGGTGAGGATACCTCCTCCCGAGTTAAACTCTACTCACAACAGTGTATCCGGACCCCGAAGTGGCTCCTAAAGCCTTCTCAACTCCTTATGGTGGCATGTACCGCAACAGCGGAAAGGAAAAGATTCCTTTTGTTATTTAACCCTCACACACCCTATTGGTGTCATGCTTCATCATCGGGTTCACCCAGACTCCTAAAGGTCTGGGTGGGCTCAACCATATTTCAGGGAGCTCTTAGGAGATGTAGGCCAGGGGGACTTAAAGATAAAAATCCTACTGCACCCCCCAGGTATCCCTTTATTAATGGGGATGTAGTGGATGTTTAAAAAGATATTAAAAAGCTGGTCTTTTTTGGAGTTTATGGTCCTAAGACCCTAAAAAGCTGCCAACATGTTTCAGCCCAAAAGTTAGTGGCCTATGTGGTCCTGGGCTTTCGTCAGGGCACAATGAAATTCCCTCCCTGGTGTAGATCAAAAACAAATTATGCTGACCTATGTATTGGTTTTGAAGGTGTAGAAAGCTGCAACCTTCGTGACAAAAGTGACAGTAAAACAATCACAGTAGGGAGAATACTTATCTCCCTTCTTCTTTTAACGAAAAATTCCGCCTGTAAGGAGAAAAAGGAGAAACCGAAGAAAAGGACAAAAATATTGCATTATAATAGCAATCTTAAAGTGCAACTAATTCTTCATGCATGGGTGCACTTGTCCTTTTCATACATGGTCTGTGTTCATGTGACCACAACCGGCAGAGCCTTATTGAATCTATTATTCCAAACCTGCCAATTTGGCAGCGTGCGCATTAACATAGCGTACAATTCGTACTTGAAAAGTACAACTGGAATATGCGAATTTCACTTTTCAAGTACAAATTGTACGCTATGTTAATGCGCACGCTGCCAAATGGGCAGGTTTGGAATAATAGATTCAATAAGGCTCTGCCAGTTGTGGTCACATGAACACAGACCATGTATGAAAAGGACAAGTGCACCCATGCATGAAGAATTAGTTGCACTTTAAGATTGCTATTGTAATGCAATGTTTTTGTCCTTTTGTTCGGTTTCTCCTTTTTCTCCTTACAGGCGGAATTTTGTTAAAGAAGAGGGAGATAAGTATTCTCCATACTGTGATTGTTTTACTGTCACTTTTGTCACGAAGGTTGCAGCTTTCTGCACCTTCAAAACCAATACATAGGTCAGCATAATTTGTTTTTGATCTACACCAGGGAGGGAATTTCATTGTGCCCTGACGAAAGCACAGGACCATTTTTGGCCACTAACTTTTGGGCTGAAACATGTTAGCAGCTTTTTAGGGTGTTAGGACCATAAACTGCAAAAAAGACCCGCTTTTTAATATCTTTTTAAACATCCACTACATCCCCTTTTTTTCCATTCCCCTCGATGAGGAAAGCCAATTCGTATTTAATTTCTTCTGGGGAATTGTGTTTTAACATGGTGCCGTGTGCCACGAGCGTATAAGAGTCCTTCGATATTTAACCAGATTTTAAAGAAGAATCTGGAGTCCCTGGTCATGCCCTGTAATTCTGTACTAGATCAGTATATCGATGACCTGTTGGTTGCATCAAATACTCAAGAGGCCTGTAAAACAGATACAATTGCTCTGCTGAACCATTTGGCTAAGAATGGATATAAGATGTCCCCAAGAAAGTTGCAGTACTGTATCACAGAAGTTCTCTACTTAAGACATCACATTGTGAAGGGTGCGAGAAAGGTGTCACAAGAAAGAATCTCAGCGATCATGCAAATGAATTCGCCTTGCACGCAGAAGGAAGTCAGAATGTTTCTGGGAATGGTAAGCTACTGTCACCAGTGGATACCCAATTTTTCCCTAATGGCAAAGCATCCACAGAGGTTGACACACAAAGATGTGTCCGATCCGGTGCCCTGGGACAATGATTGCTTGAAAATATTCCTGAAGCTGAGAGAAAGCCTTTGTCGCGCTCCTGCATTAGGAGTGGCAGATTACAACAAAGCGTTTTGCTCTTTTGTAGTGAATAAGATGGTTGTGCGCTCTCAGTATTGACACAGAATCATGGAAGTGCCCGTAGACCAGCAGCCTATTTCTCAGCTACTCTAGATCCAGTAGTATCTACGTTGCCCTGATGTTTCAAATTTGTTGCTGCAACTAGTAACAACATAGAGAGATGCAAAAGCATCATGATGGATCACCCTTTGACTCTCTACGCTCCCCATTCTGTTGAGATATTGTTGACTCGAACCCGTAATCAGCACCTAACCAACAGTAGGCTCAAAAGGTATGAACAGATGATTTTAGCGGCAGAAAATGTCACCATGAAAAGATGTTCAATCCTGAACCCTGCTACACTGTTACCTTGACCTGATTGTGAAGCGGATGAGGTTGAAGTAGAGCATGACTGACCGGATGTCACTAAACTATGCACCAAGACAATGTCCCGACATTTCTGACGAGCCATTGCCTGAATCTGATTACACCCTGTTTGTGATTGGCTCTTGTCTCAGGGACAATGAGGGAAACCTGAGGGCTGCTTATGCTGTTTGTACTGTTACGGGAGTGGTGAAAGCTGCCTGGCTTCAAGGAGTATTCTCCGCGCAGGTAGCAGAGCTGATTGCTCTTACCAGAGCATGCTGTGTTTCAGACCAGCTAAAAGTGACAGTATTCACCGATAGCCAATATGGGTTCGGTGTAGTTCAAGACTTTGGACAGTTATGGTCTCAGAAAGCATTCATGACCTCGTCAGTGTCCCCGATCGGCAATGGAGAAAATGTGAGAAAACCTTTAGAGGTCCTACAGATGCTTGCACAAGTTGATGTTGTCAAGTGCTCTACCCACTGTAAAGGAAACGATTTTGAGACAATAGGTAATCGTTATGCCAGCGAAGTTGTACGTTACTGTACACTGAACGTCTGCACTTTCAATGGTGAATGCACAAATGAGGGAACAGATTAAACCAATTTTAGCCTTTTGATGACAATTGCTGACACATGGGAGGAAGTGAAAAGGTTGCAAGAGGAAGTTACTGAGGCATAACAGCAAGTTTGTATCAGAGCAGGATGTGTGAAACAAGATGATGACATTTGGGTTTCAGGAGATGGAAGACCAGGATTGCCTTATAGTTTGTTCCCCCGATGACGATGTACTATCATGAGTCGATGCATGTAGGAAGATATGCCATGGTGAGCTTGTTTAGGCAGACTTAGTTTAACCCGAAGTTTCAAGCAATAGTTGAGGCATTGTGTTATCGATGTGCGATTTGTCAGCAAATGAATGTGAGAAAGCGAACTGCTGTTACACTGAGTCACAGAGGAAGATCTGGAGGTCCTTTCAACAGAATGCAACTAGATTTAATTGAGATGCCAGTATGTAATGGATTGAGGTACATTTTAGTAGTGGTGTGCATCTTTTCACATTGGGTGGAAGCCTAGCCAACTAGAAGATGTGATAGCCTCACTGTAGCTAAGCTGTCATTGAGGGGACTCATTCAAAGACTCAGATTTCCAACCTCTGTGGAGTCAGAATGAGGAACTCATTTTAATAATGAGGTCCTGAGAATGTTATGTGCAGAGTTACAAGTGGAGCAGAGATTACATTGCAGTTATCGGCCAGAAGCTTCAGGTATCGTGGAGCAAGTCAACAGCACTTTGAAATCTAGACTTGCTAAGGTGTGTACTTCAGCATCTCTGAAATGGCCCAATGCTTTGTCTCTGGTGCTGATAAGTCTTCACAGTGTTTCCCAGATCGGAGATCAGGACTGTTGCCTCATGAAATAATCAGGGGGAGGGCTATGTGATTGCCTGCTGTGCCTGCAAACATGCTTGTGAACCTCACAGATGATTTGGCTGACGTGGTTCATTCTGTGTCTCAACCAGGTCGAAGCAGCAACAGCACGGCCGCATCAGGAGCAGTGCCATGACCTTAGTCCTGGTGACTGGGTCGAGCTGAAGAAGCATGTGAGAAAGAACTGTCTTGAGTCTCGTTGGCATAATCCATACCAGGTGATCTTGGTCACTACGACTGCTGTAAAGTGTGGTGGTCTTCCAAACTGAATACATGCGTCCCACACTCGTAGAGTCCTTTGTCTCCTTGAACGAGAAACAACGCCTCTTCAAGAAGTGATGCCAACAGTTGTCCAAAGGCCAGGGGAAGAGGTCAGCCAAGCGGTAGGGTACCCGACAGAGCCTGAGTGATTCTATCGATTCTTCTAGTGGAGGAGACAATTGTTAGTTAATGTTTTAGTATGAACAGAAATGAACGAGAAAGAGAGTGTGGGAAAGATTTTGAACGAGGGTGAACTGCTGCAAGGAGTGAGAGTGACATCAGAGTGTGGCACGCTGAGATAGGTTGGTTGGTATAATGCCGCGCTGGGATTGTTTGAAATTGTCTCTTGGACAATGATCTGTTATTGGTAATTGTATTGCCACTGAACTTGAAAAGTGTTTAATTTGGATACATTTGGAAATTGTTGACAAAAGAGATTGAAAAATGAGATGTTTTAGAGCAATAAGAGATATGATATGAGGAGATGTAGGGGTGCTTATTAGAATTGGTGAAGAAGCACCACCAGAGGACACACTAGCTCATTATAATGATGAAAGTAGGGCTCCATACTATTATTTGGCTTAAGAATTGGCATAAGATCGCAGTGGGTGATGACTAGCTGGATCCCAGAAGGATGTTCCTCTCAGGCTCCATGACCAGCAAAAGGCCCTTAGTACCTAGAGGAAAGGGAAACCCCACGGAACCACGATACAAATGTGTGGGCTCTATAAAGATGATTTCTCAAATGGCTGGACACGGCTACAAAGGTGTACTATCTGATGTATGGTTTACTAATGTCCAACACGGCATGACTGTACCTGATTTTGTTATGGGTTTTTTTTTTGCGTTTTTAAAAAATATAATAAAAATATATTAATTTTTTTAAAGAATTGGCATAAGATCACAAAGAAAGAAGGCGCATTAATGTTTCCACGCTACTGTACTTTTAATTTGAGAAAAATTGATCATTTGAGAGGGGTATTGTTTGCAATGAAACCATTACCTAGACCTACACAGTTTGAAGAGCATGGGAACGTGCAGTAAATGTAAAACAAAGAGACAAATATCACGGGAGGATGAAGAAGGTGATGTGTGCATTCGCAAATGTGAGATGGGATGACAAGCAGAAGAGTTGAAGAGTAGAAATGATTGATGGAGCGAGATTATACACTGTCATAACAAGCGAGGGAAATGATGCTGAGAGAAGAAGAAAGGAATTGAAAACGTAGGGAGAGGTAAATGCAGACAGTGACAGTGATGCAAGTGACAGCTTTTTGAATGGACTGTTAGCTGAATGTTCACCCCCCTATAATCAGAAGTAGGGTAAGTACGAGTCTTACTGGTAGTTCTGGAAGTGCTTCAGCACAGGTTACTTCTAGTTCTGGTGTTGTAGGGGTTATATCAACTTGCATGAACAAACTACAACAGGGAAAAATATGGGAGAGGGTGTCCCAGGCTCTTCAGGAAATTGTAGCACTAACTTGGCTTCAAAAATACTGGATGCTCTTACAGTACCGGATACTATTGGACCTATAGTCCCTATTCACTATCCTAGTCCTTCAGGGAATGAGAGTCAGGGGATGTCTGCTTCTAGAGAGGCAAAGGTACCAGAAGATGGAGCAGACAACCAGAGAATACAATTTGTCCCGTTGGTCCCATAAATTAAGAGCTCACCGTTTGCAGCGAGTGCAGATCCTTTTGTACTGCAAAATGGATTCAGACCCATGAGGTCTTTTCCAGGACTGGCAAGTATGGATTCCCCTGTATGGAATAACCTCCTAAACTTAATAAATAGTACGCCCCAAGACAGCACTACATAAAAAAGAACTTCTATGAGTCAACATCTATTTGATGTCCAGGATTTAAAGCAATGGTTGAGAGAACATAATAATAATGATTCAAATGAGAGTGAAGAGGTGAGTCAGGGAACAATAAAATAAGCTGTTAGGTGTGAAGGTAGATTTAATAGATGTGGTTAAATTGAAAACTGAATTGAATGAAATGATAACTGGGAGTTTGGAGCTCAATCAAATAGACACCTAACACCGGACTGAATTGTTGTCCATGAATAAAGATGTCACTAGGAGTCCGAGACGGGCTTGTGAGAAATTATCTGAATTGTCTCAGAGATATGATGTCGATAAAGAACGAACAAAGGCTTTACAGAAAAATCATAGACTTGCATTCAGAGATCAGGACATAGAAAATCTGACATTGCCAGATTAAAGACCCAAATTCGAGAGTCAATTCTAAACATTCCAATTTGGAGCACTTTAGACAAATGGGAAGAACGATGGGCAAAAATAAAGGGTTCCAAAAGAACAACAGGAGACCCTCCTCCGTTGGGGGAAGCGGGACTGGGAACCAAGGCTTTCCCTTCGCAGGAAGTAGCGAGTGCAGGTTATGTGCATGTACCTTGGAGTTGAGGTGATCTTGCAGCTATTACTAATGATTTCCAGAGGCTGAGAGAGAAGCCTGCAGAGTGATACAAACAGGTTGATCGATTTGTGAAAATTTCGAAGTTATTGTGGATCGACCTGAATACATTGTTTGAAATTGTGGTCCTTAGCGATCTATGGTCAGCATGTAAAATACTTCTAAAATGGCCAGAAGGAGAGCCTGAGACAGACCCAGTGACACATAGTCTGTCACCTGTAGAAGTGAAGAAATACGAGCAGGTGATTACTTGATTGAAAGCAAAGGTGCCACTGCAGGATATTGATTGAGTAAAGATTGACAGGACGACCCAAGAACCTAAAGAGACAATTCATGCATTCTATGAAAGGTTGTTGCAGGCTTTCAAACAGTATAGCAGGATGGACACTCTAGAACCCAAGGATATGGGACAGTTTGGGTCCTGGTTTGTGACTGCGTTGAGACTTAAAATTAGAATGATGATACAGCAACATTTGATCTGCTGGCAGAATCTGTCAACGAAATTCTGCCTTACGCAAAGTACTGCTGTGACAAAATTAAAATAAAGCACAAAAAGCTGAAGGAAAGATTGATGGTAGCACAGATGAAAGCGGCTCAAAGGGGTCAGGGACAACCCTATGTAAGGAATTTTACCCCTCTGCAAGGAATCTACCATTCTGGGACTCCGATGCAACAAGGTGGGGCGTTTCAGGGTCAAGGAAGGGGAAGAGGTATTCCTATAGATCCCAAGACCGAAGTTGATGTTGCCATGTTAAAGAAATCAAACCCATGTCACTATTGCAATACGTTGGGGCATTGGAAGCGTGAATGTCACTTTAATCCTGCAAATCAAGAACAGAATGGAGGGTGAAATCAACCTCAGGGTAATGTCATGCAACCCTAGAATGTGCCCAAGTCGAGATTCCAAAATTCGCATAGTTCCCAAGGTCCTATGATGCAAGTACCTCAGCCTCTGATGCCACAGCAAACTGCAAGTAGTGTCCGATTTAACCAGAACACTGACATGAATGGGAAACAGAACATGTTCCATCATAATGGTCCGTGCCAACAGTTTCCCATATTTGACGCACCAAATGAGTACAGCTCAGATTAGTCCTTATGATGGTGCCAGTGGGGGGAGGAAGACTGTACGCTTGGAGCAATCTTAGAGGTAGACCACAGTGGACCATATATTGATGCTGAGATACATGCCCACGTCACCTTCCTGAGCAAAACTGGTGCTACCCGCTCTACTGTGAGAATAGCAGAGGTTCCAAACTACCCCTCTCTTGAAAAACAATCCAAGTTGTAGGAGTCGCAAATAAATGATTGTCAAATCCCCTTACTGAAGAAGTGCCTGTGAAGATAGGGACATTTGAGGATAATCATCAGTTTGTGGTGTGTGATTCTTAACCTGTGTGCCTGTTAGGATGTGATTTGATGTGCACATTGAACTGTACCATCTATTGCACACCAAAGGGCATTGAACTTCAGACAAACGATGAGGACATTGCTTTAAAATAGCAAACCATAACTTGTGTTTCTCACTGTTCCCTATGTTGACAGTGGAAGACTTACCGTTAGATCTCAGAGATACAGTGAGAGACCTATTTTGGGATTTTTCTGGAAAGTACATCGGACTCATCCGATGAGTTGAGCCGGTTCATATCCAGGTTAAGCCAAATGCTGAATACCCGAGAACACCACAGTATAACCTGATGCTAGAGACACTTGCTGGTATTACCCCTGTGATTGAATCTGTGATTAAGCAAGGCATTTTAAAGGAGATCCTTGGGAGTCCATGTAACTCACCCATTATGGACTTGCAGAAGCCGAGCAGTAAGTACCGCATTGTGGAGGATCTTTGCAAAATAAATAACGTAGTGGTTCCTTGTTGTCCCGTGTTACCGAATCCATCTATGATAATGTTTCAGATTCCATGTGAGACTTTCTCAGGCCTTCTTTTCCATTCCCCTCCATGAGGAAAGCCAATTCGTACTTGCTTTCTTCTGGGGAATCGTGTTTTAACATGGTGCCGTGTGCCACGAGGGTATAAGAGTCCTTTGATATTTAACCAGATCTTGAAGAAGAATCTGGAGTCCCTAGTCATGCCCTGTAATTCTGTACTAGATCAGTATATCGATGACCTGTTGGTTGCATCAAACACTCAAGAGGCCTGTAAAACAGATACAATTGCTCTGCTGAACCATTTGGCTAAGAATGGGCATAAGGTGTCCCCAAGAAAGTTGCAGTACTGTATGACAGAAGTTATCTCATTAAAACATCCCATTGTGAAGGGTGCGAGAAAGGTGTCACAAGAAAGAATCTCAGCGATCATGCAAATGAATTCGCCTTGCACGCAGAAGGAAGTCAGAATGTTTCTGGGAATGGTGAGCTACTGTCACCAGTGGATACCCAACTTTTCCCTAATGGCAAAACCTCTACAGAGGTTGACACACAAAGATGTGTCCGATCCGGTGCCCTGGAACAATGATTGCTTGAACACATTCCTGGAGCTGAGAGAAAGGCTTTGTCGCGCTCCTGCATTAGGAATGGCAGATTACAACAAAGCGTTTTGCTCTTTTGTAGTGAATAAGAAGGTTGCACGCTCTCAGTATTGACACAGAATCATGGAAGTGCCCGTAGACCAGAAGCCTATTTCTGAGCTACTCTAGATCCAGTAGCATCTGCGTTGCACAGATGTCTCAAATTCATTGCTGCAACTAGTGTCAGCATAGAGAGATGCAAAAGCATCATGATGGATCACCCTTTGACTCTCTACGCTCCCCATTCTGTTGAGATATTGTTGACTCGAACTTGTAATCAGCACCTAACCAACAGTAGGCTCACGAGCTATGAACAGATGATTTTAGCGGCAGAAAATATCACCATGAAAAGATGTTCGATCCTGAACCCTGCTAAACTGTTACCTTGACCTGATTGTGATGCAGATGAGGTTGAAGTAGAGCATGACTGTCAGGATGTCACTAAACTATGTACCAAGACAGTGTCCCGACATTTCTGACGAGCCATTGCCTGAATCTGATTACACCCTGTTTGTGGATGGCTTTTGTCGCAGGGACAATGAGGGGAACCTGATGGCTGCTTATGCTGTCTGTACTGTTACGGGAGTGGTGAAAGCTGCCTGGCTTGAAGGAGTATTATCCGCGCAGGTAGCAGAGCTGATTTCCCTTACCAGAGCATGCTGTGTTTCAGACCAGCTAAAAGTTACAGTATTCACCAATAGCCAGTATGGGTTCGGTGTAGTTCACGGCTTTGGACAGTTATGGTCTCAGAAAGCATTCATGACCTCGTCAGTGTCCCCGATCTGCAAGGCGAAAATGTGAGAAAACCTTTAGAGGCCCTACAGATGCCAGCACAAGTTGCTTTTGTCAAGTGCTCTACCCATTGTAAAGGAAACAATTTTGTGACAATAAGTAATCGTTATGCCAGCGAAGTTGTACGTTACTGTACACTGAACGTCTGCACATTCAATGGTGAATACACAAATGAGGGAACATATTAAACCAATTCCAGCCTTTTAATGACAATTGCTGACACATGGGAGGAAGTGAAAAGGTTGCAAGAAGAAGTTACTGAGGCGGAACAGCAAGTTTGTATCAGAGCAGGATGTGTGAAACAAGATGATGACATTTGGGTTTCGGGAGATGGAAGACAAGTATTCCCTTATAGTTTGTTGCCCCCGATCACGATGTACTATCACGGGTCGATGCATGTAGGAAGACATGCCATGGTGAGCTTGTTTAGGCAGACTTAGTTTAACCCTATGTTTCAAGCGATAGTTGAGGCATTGTGTTATTAATGTGTGATTTGTCAGCAAATGAATGTGAGAAAGCAAACCGCTGTTACACTGAGTCACATAGGAAGATCTGGAGGTCCTTTCAACAGAATGCAGCTAGATTTAATTGAGATGCCAGTATGTAATGGATTGAGGTACATTTCAGTAGTGGTGTGCATCTTTTCACGTTGGGTGGAAGCCTACCCGACTTGAAGATGTGATAGCCTCACTGTAGCTAAGCTGTCATTGAGGGGACACATTCAAAGATTCAGATTTCCAACCTCTGTGGAGTCAGAATGAGGAACTCATTTTAATAATGAGGTCCTGAGAATGTTATGTGCAGAGTTACAAGTGGAGCAGAGATTACATTGCAGCTATCGGCCAGAAGCTTCAGGTATCGTGGAGCAAGTCAACAGCACTTTGAAATCTAGACTTGCTAAGGTGTGTACTTCAGCATCTCTGAAATGGCCCAATGCTTTGTCTCTGGTGCTGATAAGTCTTCACAGTGTTTCCCAGATTGGAGATCAGGACTGTTGCCTCATGAAATAATCAGGGGGAGGGCTATGCGATTGCCTGCTGTGCCTGCTAACATGCTTGTGAACCTCACAGACGATTTGGCTGACGTGGTTCATTCTGTGTCTCACCAGGTCGAAGCAGCAAAAGCACAGTCGCATCAGGAGCAGTGCCGTGACCTTAGTCCTGGTGACTGGGTCGAGGTGAAGAAGCATGTGAGAAAGAACTGTCTTGAGTCTCGTTGGCGTAATCCATACCAGGTGATCTTGGTCACTACGACTGCTGTGAAGTGTGGTGGTCTTCCAAACTGAATACATGCGTCCCACACTCGTAGAGTCCTTGTCCCCTTGAACGAGAAACAACGCCTCTCCAAGAAGTGATGCCAACAGTTGTCAAAAGGCCATGGGAAGAGGTCAGCCAAGCGGTAGGGTACCCGACAGAGCCTGAGGCAGCACTTGGACGATCTGAGGGGGCTCTTGACAAATCTGAAGCTGAATCTAAACCTGAAGCAGCCAATACTGTGCTGGTGAACGAAATAGATTTTGACCCCAATGTAGGAGCTAATGCTGTGGGATCACGAGTGGTGGGGGAAGAAAGGTTCCCAAAGAATAAAGAGAGGAGAAGGTTGAAGTTTTCCTCTGAAAGAGCTCTTGCACCCATATCTGAAGCATCTGGTGAATCAGAATTGAGTGGAGATAAAAGTGAAGGATCAAAACTCAGAAGATCCAAAAGGTCGAGGGTGCCTTATTGGAGGTACTCTTCTCCTAAGTGAACTTATCTCGCTACTAATGACAATGAGAGTAACTTCTGAACGTTCTGGAGTAATAGTGGAAATTCCTCTGAAACTTTCAGAACTTGCTTTGAACTATCTCTTTACATTTGCACTTCCTTACCTGGCGAGACTGAGTGCTTTGAGGAACGTAGTGCTGAATGAGACTGGATTTCCCTATCTGAATGCAGAAGAGTCTCCTGTGCTTGTTGATGGATTGAGAATAATGCTATTGGAGATACTTATCAATGAGCCCAGTCCTCACAGTTTTAGAGATGATGAATAAACTTTGTTGAGTGCTGAAAAAGAATGCCTAGGTCCGAGTGGAAGAAGAATAAAATTAGGGTTAACATTTAGAAGAACACGAAGTACGGTTAGGGAAGCCTCACGAAGATTGTATATATTGTGAATAAAGTTGAGCACAATTAAAGACTGTTTTGCAATTTGCACAGGTGGAGACCTACAGAGAAGATTCTGTAGCTGCTATTTCTCTACCCACTTGGTCTGAATTGAAACAGTATGGAACTGAATAATTGTCACAGATGTAGGTACATAATTGGCATAATATTAACAATATTAGTGATGGGCTTAATAGCGCTAATTGTAGGATTAAGTTTGAGTCCAACAAAGGAGAACCATACGTCTGTACAAAAACCATCACACAAAGCAGGTGGAGGGTTATATTCTTTAGAAGGGCACAATTTACATTCTGATTTACCTAGAAGAGATTATACATTAAATGTTTACACTAATCTGCTTTATGAGTATGGCAATACAATGGAAGTAAGGGACTGTTATGTTTGTATGCAGCTACCTTCTTTAGTGGCTGAGGGAATTACATACCATCATCACATACTATTGAAATATGGCATTAAATGTAGTTTACTGTCGAGTATTTTCTATGGTCAGGGTCATTTTCAGTATTACTATTCAAATTTGTATCTAGTCTTTTCAGAAGTCCCGCTGCTCAAACATTTGAACCGACACTCCTATGCTCAGAATGCAGAAACTGTTAGCAGATATTTTACCCCGATTAAAACATTAGACACTGCTTATGCCCATAGAGATAATTTGACCTGTGTCCTAACTGACATTAAAAAAAAATCCTAGAGCAGGTAGAAGATAGATATAGAGCAGTAAAGACTAAGGCAGCTAAAGGAGTTTGTGTTACATGTTGGTCACAGGAAGAGGCAGATCATCAAGCTGCACAGAACACTGGAGCTTTGACACTAGATTGGCAACACCAAGTGAAATTGTGTATACAAAATGACAAGAGTGAGTATGGTACCATCCCTGTAGGGGAGTGATCATACTTTTGAGGTTCGAGGATCTTGGAAGTTATTTCTGAATGGGACAGACTCTGTGATTCCTGGAGTTTATTTTATTTGTGGAAAGAATGCTTATTTTTTTTTTTATATAAATTCTGTTTATTGAATATAAGACAAAACAACACAAGCCCAACAATTTGACAACTCATGTCCCTGTAAAGAAAGCATCAAATAAGCCCACATGCCATGGTACAGGTTGCAACAACTTCATAAAAACATATATATCCAGGGCTGACCCGCTCAGGATACTGTCAAAATCCTACATTATAAACTAGACCATAATAGAGGAGAACAACACTCGCTTATTCTATTCATAACATTGTTATTTATAAGTTCCTCTCTTCATCCATGGGGGCCCTCAAGGTAAGAAAGCCACAGAGAACTGTCATCAATCAAAGATAAAAAATGAAATAAAGAAGAGAATTTTTTTTTTTTATTCTCTCAAGGTAGGGAAGGGAAATAGGAGGATGCGCTGAGAGGTGTGAAGGCTGTGGGTAGAAGCTGGGGGGCATCAGGGGGGTGAAAGGCCAGGGCGTCGAACTCAGGCTAGGCGCTCCGGGGAATCCAGAAGAATGCTTATTTTTAGTTGCCAAACAAATGGTATGGCACATGTTAAGTAGGAGTAGGGTTTCCAAAGATCTATCATGTGTAGAAGTTTTGATCATCCTATGTGGGAAGGAAAATCGAGGTCCAAGTGCCACTGCTGGAGAGATAGTGGAAGATATTTTTGGAGCAATCATTTCAGGTGTAGGGGTCATTTTGAACGGCATCAAGATTAGAAAACCTTCCACTGTAGTTGATAAGTTGTCTACTAATACAGCTGGATCTTTGTTGCTTGTGAATACTGACATGGCTGCTATTAGGGCTATGGTTTTGTAGAACCGTCTTGTGTTAGACATTCGCTCACAAAGGAAGGTGGAGTCTGTCAGATGTTAAAAGTCCAACAGTGTTGCACTTATGTCCCAGATAAAAGTAAAGACTTGCAGAAGTTCATAAAAAATATTATTGATTTACACAATGAAGTGAGTGGATTGGCAGCAGAAGGTGTTTGGGACTAAGTTGGACATGAATTCAGTGCTGTAGGTCGATGGTTTGCAGATTTGGGAAGTGGTATAGTGGGTTCCATTTTGAGGCTGTTGTTAATTATTTCTCTTTGTGCAATAATCTTGACTGTGGGAGTGAAAGTGTACCGGAAATGCAAGGAGCAGAAATGGAGTTCACAAAAAAGAGAAGTCTTGAAGTTAGAAAGTAAACAGAATGAATATTACATTGAAGAGTACAAGAGAACTGCAATTGCCACAACAAAGGTTTAACTTGGTTAATCTGATAAAATAAAGAGATAAAATAAGAGATTCTGTGATGGCTTGATTCGCCATCAGAAGAGGAATTGGAGAAGTGTAATCCTGATCCCATCTGAGATATTGTGGGAGTGCATCATATTTATGCGTAGTCAGCACTCGAATATATTCTGTGTAATTAACGTTACTAAAGGGAGTGGAGTATTGCATATATAAAGGTTAGTAAAGGGAGTGGAGTATTGCATATATAAAAGTATTCCACATGAAATGCTCATTTATAGAACTTGATTAATACAGGTTTATGTGACATTTACATATTAATGTGATGGGATAAGTTAAAATAAAATCGTGCCATTGTGAGGTTATTAAATTAGAATGTGTGTAAACTAATGTTTAAACATGTATAATTGTAACAAGAATTAATTTCATGCAGGTGCATTTAGAATGGCATCTTTGTATTTCTTTAAAATTTATACATGCATTAAGAAGCTACGTTTATTGTTTGTGTAGAAATATGCACATATTCTGTAACCCTGTGCACTGCTAGCTTGAGCAAAAGTGGGCCTAAAAAAACCAGTTCAGTCTAGACTCATGTTTAGAGTTTAACATGTAATTCATACTTAACCTTCAATGTAGAATATAGTTTCCTTGTATTGTGTTTTCACTGCATTTATAAAGAGAGAAAAGCCTCATTAGCTAGAATTTGAGTTTTTTTTTCCTTAGATAGCAAGGTATGAGAAGATGAAGTTGGTAAGGAGAAGCATGGTAACGAGCAATGGGACAAGTTCTCATGGGAGATGAGAGGAATGACCAAGCATGAGCAAAGTTGCAACTTATCGATGTGGGAAAGGTGGTGAAAGTATTCAGTTGTGCCAGAGCTATGGAAATTCACCCTCAGAGATCATGTGGGATTGTCTATTCTGACTGCAATTGATATTTTATGCTGAACGAAGTGAGGGACAGGGGAGTCATCTTAAGGTTTTCATTGAAAGCAGACCTTTAGTTCCTCTTGTGTAGCTTTACGCTACTTGACCCATTATTGGAGTGCCTTCTGCAGAAGATTCCGAAAGCTGACTGCTTTCTGATTTCACCCTTACCAAATGTCTTCGCTTAGGGTTGCCATTTTGAGGTAGTGTAGGGAAAGATAGCTTGCTCATGCTTATAAAGGAGAGTCATCTGATGCAATTTTATACTCAATTATTTTTCCTGATCGTCTGCATCATCATCATAGAGTTAGTCATCTGTTTTTTATTATATAGGGTAAATCTCTTCAGGAGATTTGGACTTATCTTGGTATTTCTGTATTTCTACATGGTCATCTTGAGATTGCCTACATTGATTTGTTTCTACATTTATAATTAAACCCTACTAAACTCAGATTAAGTTGTCGAGTGAATTATTGTGTGACAGCATTAGTTGCACTGTATTGAGATGTTATCCAGTCATAGTTTTCTCCCTTCACCTCTCATGCTGCTATAAAAGTCACCCCTCTGGAGATACATTTTTGAATGGGCCCAAGCTCCAACAGCGTCCTTGGATTTACCTAATTTATCTAATGTATTCACCCAAGGATAACTGCAGATTTATTCTTATTTTCAGAAGGGAGGGGCAACAGCATTGCATTTCAGCTATAAACAGTGGGCACGCGTTTTAACAATATCTAAACCTCAGAAAAGTAAAGCCATTTGTCAAAAAGTATATCAGACCAATTAAAGAAAGCTAAATAGAGATGAGAAACTCACTTTCACGTGTTTATCTTGAGGTTTAGAGGCATTTTGAGTTAACCAATCCTCATTTTGAGCAGCTGTCACATTCATGGTTTAACATAAAGCCATATTTCGTTGTGCTATCTATTATGAAAGGCAAATGCATTTTCAAAAATGAGCACAATTCATCGAATAGAGTTATAACGCGATTTAAAATCCAGCATGCCTAGAACAGAATGTGCACGATGGTGAGTCACTTATTGTGGTCGAAATAGCGACGTTCAAAAATGATTGAATCTACGTTGTCAGCTACCACTATGCGGACACGGTAAGTGAGGCTGAGTAAAGAACAGTACATCTATGCATCCCTTTATATCCCTACATTGACGATATGAAGGTAGTCGATATTGTGGATGAGATTTGTTTTGTAGGCCGATATTTTGACCATGATACAACTAATGGATTTAACCCAGATCTGTGACCGCAGGTGAATGTTTGATGTGTTCAGCATTCCCTCCATCATTTGTTCTTTTTGCATGATACAACCATGGCACATTCAGAAAGGGAATCATCTGTGTCACACTGTCAATCATTCAACCAATCACATACAAGCAGCACTCAGTGACAGCACTTCCTATGGTGAAGGGCTGTATCATTTAGGTGCGCTTCTGCCAGTTTCCATCATTAATACACCCCAGGATGAAACCATCCTGCCTTAGAGCAACACTCCCGACAGTCACCTGAGATGTACACCGCTTCCACCTTGAAAGGATGCTCAATATTCTGGGGTCTGAGCGCGGTGGTAAAGCCCCTGTTCAACAGAGCGAACGTTTCCTCAGCTTTCCGATAAAAAAATCAAAGGTACCCCCTTTTTCAACAAATGGTAAGAGGTGTTAATGCATTTGGAGACATTACAGATTAATCCCCAATAGAGATAAGCAAACACCAGAAATATTTGAATAACTTATGCACAGCTGGTCAAATCAGCTCAGACGTCACTTATTATGAATCTATGCACATAAAAACAAGAATTATAGGCATCATGTGTGAAACTAGCTACAGCTTTTTTTAAGTCTGTAGGCCAAGGCTTTGCAGGGGCCCCAGAAGAGATTTAATTGGACAGCAGCCCTCACCTGTTGCAGCTATGCCGCAATCCTTCCTGTATTTAAACATGAAAAGTTGTCACTATTTCTACAATACAGGTATCACCCACGTCTCCTGTGTTACATTGCTTCACCTTTAAAGTGAGTCCTCTGAATGGTTCCTATCTCTGCGGTTTCAGAAGGAGTCCTCCTGGGGCGCGAGACCACTCCATCCTTGGCTGCATCTGAATCAACATCAACAGATGCGGAACCTCACCTGCTCTTTTGAACCTTCCTTCGGATAGTCTATGATGAAGGCATCATTAGCGGTTTATCAGATCGGGCACTATTGCTTCTAACTCATCCTTTAGGCCACGACTGCCTCCTCAAGCACTGATGTGTCCAAAACCAGTTTAATGAAAAGGGGTCATTAGACCAATATGTCACTGGGGCCTTCAAACCCCAGATTCTATTCCAGCACAGTGATTGAAGATTTTCTAAATGGTTTTATTTAAGTGTAATTAACATTCCAAGCCATCATGATACAATATATCAATAGAAAGTTAACACGGCACACACAACTCTTGCTGGATGAATAGATCCTTTCCTCCCGCATGAGTCATTCTCTTCAGTATTGGACCCCTCACTTGTACCCTCACTCCCTCCAAACCCATCAGCAGCAAACCAGCTCTGTGCAGCCCAGGGGCGTGACACAGGCCCCTGCAGCCCCTAGGGTGCACGGGGTGCTCCAGACTTTCAGCCCCCCACCCCGACTCTGCAGGGGGCATCATTCAGTATAAGGCCCGTGAACATCGGTGAGATATGGGGTACTCATTCAGGTTCCCCTCATCACATTCTGCAGGTGGGGGGGCATATTTTTTAGCTATGCCACTGTGGCAGAACCCACTGGAATAGGACACTTTACCCCACACGCTTTTACAGCGCGTGCCATTACCCCGCATTTTTTACTCCGCAAAATCTTTTACAACACAGGGCTTTACAACGCAATCCATTACAACGCATTCCCCATTACAACGCAATTTACTATTCTAACTCCACCGGAGCGTTACTTTGTGGAATGTGTTGTAATGGTTTGCGGTGTAAAGCCCTGTGTTGTAAAAGATTTTGCGGAGTAAAAAATGCGGGGTAATGGCATGCGTTGTAACGCCTGCGTTGTAAAGGATGTTTACCCTTTTCTTTCTTTTGAGGTATAGATTGCAGAGTTGGCCAAGGAAGCAGCAGGTCGCTCCATCTTGTCCCACCTAGTAAACGACGCACAATACTTTGGTTTGTGAGCCAATTACAACTGAGGACAATCTGTTTTCCATTGAGTTATAAGTGTATGGAATGCACGCGGGTCGCCCAATGCCTCTGTAGGCTACAAGTGGGGATGATCAGAACTGAGGCTTGTTCTCAATAAAAAGATATATAAAAAAAAATTAAAAAAAGAACTGAGGCAACCATTCTGAGTAAAGGTGGCGAATGCTTGAGGTTGCACCGAAAGACTGTGTGGTTGTAGAGCAGGTTTAACCAGCCGCAACAAAGATGGAAAACTACTCAAAGGCGGTGAAGTGATACATGCTTGGGGTCGAGCGATTCGTGCTGAAAACTGAGCAATGCTAGATTTGAGTTCTGCCCTGGTGACTCCTGATTCAACGTGGAAGCTCAAATGCACATGGAAAGTTCTATTTGAAAACAATTCCAAGAGCCCATGTGGCTGGGCATAGCTGTCAATGCCTTGCTGTGTACACTACTTGGAGAAGTATGCACAAGGGGAATAGAAGGAAATGGGAGACGAGGGAAGCAGGAAATGTAGCAGATTTTGTTCCTGCAAGAAGAACAAAAGTTTGTCCTGCAATTATATAGCGCTTACTTGCCCGAAGAGGCTTTAAAGCTCTTTCTGTCAGACAGCATGCTGCTCTGGCCCCAAGGTTATTGGTTAGTCCAGTGTTAGTGGTCATTGTTGGTTATTGGTATTAGTCTTGTGCGCTCAAGCATACCATTTAATACATTTACTACAGTTTCTATGTGGTACATTAAATTTATAAACGTTAGGTGTGATCATCAGTGAGGGGAGGTGTTTGTGAGTTCCTGCAGGTGGTTAGTGGAGTTAATAGACGAGAGGACGGATATTATCAAATATTGGGTTGCAGGAGTAGGATTTTCAAAGAAGGAGCTGTTGCGATCTTTGAAGTGAGGTGTAGACAGTTTGCAGAAATCTAATTTATAGATTAGGGCGAACATGCGTATGACTTAGAGTAGCTCGTGCTCATGGAGTGGAGACATGCAGAAAATGCATGGAAGGGAGAGGGTCATTCGAAGTTAAAAAGGAGAAACAGCAATCAGATGCTTTAAGTAAAGGTCAGTGTTTCATGCAGGATGCCTAACCTCAGTCTACATAGCAGTCATGTATGTCACTAATTACCTGGCTTGCTCAATATGTCATCTTCAGTGCATAATTTGTAAAATAATATGTGCTGGGGCGTAAAGTTTTGCTCTGTAGCTCATGGCCACTGTTATTGAATGTCGGTGTGCCAACTACCGAGGTTGCGTAGTTTGGATTCCACCTCATGCCTCTGGAATCCAACACCAGACACTCGTTGCCCCTTTATCTTACTCTTGCAGGCTCTTTTTCATCCCTGCTTTCTCCTTTTGGCATTGTTTTTCAGTTTTTCTCTTCCTCCTTCTTCTCTTTTGTGTGTTTCTCTCTATCTTGGTCAAAGTCTGATGAGGAAAAATAAATAGCGGCCCCTAAAAATGAGAACAGGTGGACCCCAAATGCAACTATCAGCTCAAATGAAGCACTGGTTATCTTAATGACAAAGTTCCTATGGAATATATAAGATTTCTTTGGATATCTGTGGACATTTAGGCTTCACATATAACTGAGAGTGAACACCTTTGTTGCACCCCTGTCGTGATTCCGAGCTAGGTGGAGTGGAATTGCATTGTGCAATTCTGCTCTGCCCAACCACCAATGACCCAGTGTTTTTGCTCCAAGTTTTCCAGGGTGTGGGAGCACCAGACCTGATTTAGCTATCTTGAAATTACAGCCAGTAAATTACATGAGGCTTCAGCGTCAACAGGCACCAACCCTTGTGACCAGCCCCTGCCCACCTGCCCTCTGGCAAGGGAGATCATGCAATGCTCCCACATCAGAACTTTTCTTCTCTCCCCCTACTCCCCTCACAGCACCATTCTCTCCAAACCCTCCCGGATATGTGTAAATTAATGGAAAACAAAAACTGAGAAACCACATTGGAGGAAACCAAATCATGGAAAACCAATTATAAGGAAGTACAAAAAAATCAAAAATTAAAGGAAACATTTTAAAGGAAAGATAATTTTAAGGAAAAATCCAAAATTACATTAAAATTGGGTAGAGTTTAGGACTACTGTGGGTTTTTGGGTTTAGAGATGGGTAATGTTTAAGGAGATGAGGGGTCAGAAATAATTAGAGTTCAGGCCAGTGCTTTAAATGGAAAAAAATAAGTGCAGGTACTCGTTAAATTGAGCGAGGGGCGTGGCTAGTGGGCGGGGTTAGAGGCGGAGTTAGACATGAAACAAAAACCCTTCTATTGAGTATTCATGTTGTCCTTGCATTGTCCTGGATAGTGGTCTCAAACTTTCCATATGTGCAGATTAACAACTAAAACCATGAATGAGCCAAGCCATCAACAGTACTTTTAGCACTTTAAGGCTAATAATCAATGTGCTCTAGGACGAGAGAGACTCTGGCGCTTACACCGGTTGCGGGACAGAACAAAACATGTGAGAAATGTATCAATCCAAACAAAATGTGTTAACTCGTTATACAAAATGAAGGTGAAACACCAAATGTTCATGTTTCCTTGTTTTCTAATATTTGCAGCTTCTTAATATCATAATATTTCTAATATTCCTACTTGGTTACATTTGGCGCAATCCTTAAATATTTAAGATTGCACACATACAAACAAGCATTCCATGCATTTCTTTTCAAATACCTCCTGATTCTGTTCCTCTCAAACACACACTCTCTGTTTTCACATCTGTAACCTCGAGATCCCTCTCGCACTCACCTCTCTCCCATTTGTAGCTAATTCTGTCCCTCTCGTTACCCCAATTGTATCCTATCACTCTCTCTCATCACTTTCTATTTCTAATCTGCCCTCTCCGCGCCTCTCTACCTCTTTCCACAGCCGTCTGGATCCCTTCCATATCTCTGTCTGCACTTACCCCTTCTGCCTCTCTACCGTTTCCTACTTTAAACTCTGCTCCTTCTCCCTCACTCTTCACCTTCACTCACCCCCATTTTCCCTCCTCTCCCCTCGGCAGGAGGCCCCACGGCCGTAGAGCTTGCAGTGGCATGCAGTGAGCACTGGAGGGTCCAGAGTATGTGCAGAGTCCAGCAGGGAAGAACAATACTGGCAGGGCCGGCTTTAGCACTGGTTGCGCCCAGTGCGACAATGGTTTTTGGCGCTCCCCCAATGACCTCCTGCGCAACGGATTCCCGCACTACCACCACCCCTTAATAGTCTCCATAACCACTCTCTCTCAGATGCATCGAGTTAGTTTTATAGTGTCACTCATAAAAGTGAAGGGTGTCCGAGCACTTTACATTGCACACACATTACTCAATCATATGTGTGTAAATCAATGTATAGGAAAAGTTCCATATGACAGAGTGGTAGGATTTATATGTCATCCATACTGGTAGGTAGTATAGTTACGGGTGCTTGGTCTGGAGAAGCACAAACTCAGAATTTAAAATGTAAGACCATGGTTGGCGATTATCTTTAATAATTGGAATTGATTTACACCCAAATCAACACTTTGTACAACATTAGGATATTGAAAGTCTGGGGGAAAAAATCAAACGCTCTAATCTATACTTGAAGTCTGCATTTCAGTTCTTTGATGACAGTAAATAGCTCCGTTTTTTTTTAGCATTTTAACTTATAAGCTGCAAGTAACAAAAGGAAGTCTCTGACGAAAGATTTATGTTATGTTCACTTCGTGATTTGCATGGTACACATTCTTTGCCCAGGCACATTAACCCTCTGCACTACCTTAAGATGAATCAAAACATCCCCCAGTCAAAACTTCCACTAGACAAAAACTTCGTCTCTCTCCAGGAACAGCGTCAATCACCGGAGTTAACTTGACATTTTTATTGTTGGCTAAAAATTGCTGCAGGTCAGGAACACTGCAGCGGGTGCTTTAAAAACAATATAAACTAGCAATCAGGAACGCCATGCAGAGCCGGCCCTGCATACAGACATGGGTAGAACTGTCCCTTTTTGTTAGTGTCAAAATCTGGCAGAGGCTAAAATAAAGAGAAGTGTACGGGCCTCATGCGGGAAATGGAAAAGCAACGTTGCTTCCTTTCGAAGGTAACCTTTAACAGTTTCAGATAATTGACAGTACTGGCCTCCGATGGGAAGGTCAGTTGAACTCCCCCTCACCTGGGCACCAGGGAGGCTGCTTAAGCCTTCTTCGCATCCTCGATCATCACCGCCCATCATGGACTTAATGTCCCAGCGCGGGGTGGGTGGAATCGCAAGGGCAAAAGAGTCCGGACAAAGAAAGTCAGACCCCAGTGGGAGGCCAAGGGGTGAAAATGACCCTTTGTGTCTGCGTTCCACGGACCCAGCATCGATGCCTAGCAGGGGGTGATGAGGACAAGGAGAGCCTCCATCTGGGTAGGAAGGGAGCAGAGGCCGCATCGGGCAGCTTGCCAAACCTGAATAAATAAGGCAACGGCCAACATGCTGCCAAACAAACGGCACGCAGCTGCCCACCTTCTAATCTGACCCTGAGTACCGGTACTCTCCTTGACAGTGGAGAAGTGCCGGTACTCGACTCGGTAAATTTAAGAAGTGCCGGTACTCAGTAACTGTGAGTACCGGCCCATTTAAAGCACTGGTTCAGGCATAAAAGGGGTTTTTACGGTTCAGAGATAGGTGAAGTGTAGGGGCTTTTACGGTTCACAGATGAGTGGTGTTTAGGTGTGTGAGGTGTTTTTAGGTTTCAGGGATGGGTGGAGTGCAAGGGTGTTGAGGGGTTTAGGGATCATGGATGGGCGGGGTTTATAGCTGGTAAGGGTTTTTAAAGTTCAATTATAGGTAGCTGCTGCGATGGTGAAGTGTTTTGAGGGTTCAGGGTGGGGTGGGGTGGAGTTTAGTGTGGTGAGGGGTTTTAAGGATTCTGAGATGGGGGAGTTTAGATGTAGGAAGGGTTTTTATAGTTCAGGGATGAGTCGTTTAGGGTGATGAGGAGGTCTTATGGGTCACGGATGGCTGGTGTTTAAGGGCGGAGAGTGTTTTTTAGGATTCAGAGATGGGTAGAGTTTGGGTGTGCTGAGATGTTTTAAGGAGTATAGGATGGGTGGGGTTACATATAGAAAAGGGATTTTAGGGCTCAGGAATGGGTGGATTTAGGAGTAGTGAGTGATTTTATTTGGTAAGGTATGGTGGATTTTTGGGGTAGAAAAGGCTTTTAGGTTTCAGGTTTGAATGTACTTTAGAAGTTGTAAGGGAATTTGGGGGCAGGGATTGATGGTGTTTAGGGGTTGTGAGGGGCCTGCGATGGATTGCATTTAAGGGTGGTGAGTGGTCAGCGAATTAAAAGCATCCAAAGTAACTGTTTGACAATTTAAAAGATATAAATATAAAATATTGTCCCCTGAAGTAAAGCACATAAATAAATATCTCCCACAAAACTGTTTCTGAAAGTAAAACCTGGAACCATTGCACTTACACATTAAAAAATAAGCATTCAAAACCCAATTTCTACCAAAAAGGATTGGTTTCTATGAAAAGGTAAAAGCCATTCTTTTCTGAAAATGTCCATTAAACAGTTTAGATGAAATGGTTTCTCAATAATGGTATTCCATGAAAACATTTTTTTATGAAATCACATTTGTCTTTACAGCAGTGTAAGAAATATTTCTGATTAATTACTAATGTCTGCTTAGTGTCATAAATGCTTTACATCAAAAACGATATCCCTGTTCCTTACAGAATTATGTTTTCCTAAATTTTGCCAAACTAGGCCCAGAAAAGTTCTTGACTCAATCTTGAATTTCAATGTGACAGTGTTTTCCTTTCTCACTCACTCCACACGCAACAAAATGTGCACAAATGAAATGCTTTGTTATGATGTGTATTTGTAGTGAACTCTAGAGGAAGTCTTCCATCAAAATGTAACTGTTCAAGGTCCTTCCTGCCTGTACTGTGGGTCAATTCATTTCATAAGTCTGTCATTGTTTCGTGTGTAACTAGATTTGTACTGTCACATCTGATGACATTATCTCAAAAGGGGCCTAATTATTGTTCATTAGGGAAGGGAGTTTAGAATGGTATTAGATACTGTTGCTTTATATTCTATATACTAATTTGTTGACCCACGTAACATTTTGATCACCTTATTCTGACTATGTAATTTTTACTGTGTATTTTCTTATAAAAAGCGTTCATTTTGAAGCTGAGCTATGAGTCTGGTTCTTGATTCTTAGAGAGGAGACCCTTTTAGTCTAACTTATGTCTGATATTTTTCATAATTGTGTTATTTTCTCTGAGGTCTGACATATTATCAAACCTCCTGCTGCATTTCACTCAGCCTAATGCTCGTTCCTTATATATGGTTTACGATGCATTTTTACTTATTTTGAGACTAACCATATTTTGGCTTCTGTAAAAAATGAATATCTTTTAATGAATTATTCTGGTTTCTATGTTTTACCCTGTTTCAAGAAGACTTTCTACATTGATAATGCTATATGATTTGCTGTCAAATTGATCTACTTAGGGGCACATGTCCTCATACGTTTATGTGGACAACACTGCCCTCCATCCTGTGAAGGAGATAGCGTCAACAGCAGCAATGACAAAACAGAAACCACAAATGGCTGATAACGGCTAACAGACTAATAATGATTTCATGCTGAGACATGGTACCACTTAGGTACCACTAGCTTTTGAAATGTTTTGATGGTGTCTGCTGGCCTCTGCCTATCTGGTGAGGTAAAACGGTCCTGCAGCACAAAGGACACCATTTGACAAGATGACTATGGCTGTATATGTGCTGAACCCAATATAGGGCATGCCGATTAGAACCCTTTCACCACAGCAGTAGGAGGACCCCAATTAAGATGTATGCTGATGTCAGTAATCTGTAAACCAAACAAGTGGTTCTATCTTGATTCCAGGCAGGGCAAAGTGGAGCATGAGATTTATGGTGACAGACTTCCTTTGGGAAGACTGTACACCTAGGGATAAAGATCCCAAACCGATGACCTAGATTTAAAATATCTTAATTTCAAATTTATTTTTAGGGGCTATGTATTTTTATACTTTTCCAGGCATTAGCTGAATCAACAGACTCCTCACCTATGACTAGAGGAAAACCTAATAGTTAAATGAATATGAATTCATCTGTGAAAGAAAGGCCCTGCTGCACCCACCAGTCTTGCAGTGACAGGGCAAGATGATTAAAAGCAGGGAGCACTTGAGTAGCTAGCATGACCTGACAAGGAGGTGTTCCTGAAGCCGTGTTGGCTTATTGCTGTTCAAGCCTATAGTGGTGTTAAAGTTTTTTTACATGCAAATTTGGATGCGAATTGGTGATTCTAATGATGCGCATGGTCATAACAGATAAACTAATGAAAATGCACTTAGGAATCAGGTACATCAAACCCTTCTTTCCTAAATTCTCCCCTTTTTTAATCATACAGACTAGTGGTCAGAATAACTTGAAAAAACCTACTAGCCAGGTATTTTTAAAACCTCACTCCAGCACAGCTGAAACGCCCCCACTCCTATTTTCTTTATAACATTTCCTTTCTCATTGTATATTCATTCAAGTGCTCCCACGTAACCCGTAGGTCGCAGCACGCCCCGCTTAGTTGCGGAACGGGATGGACCCGATTATGTAGTATGCCACCAAGGGGTAACCCTGGTAGGTGACGGTTTTACAAGAAAACTTTGTTTTCTCCTATGGAGAGTTAGTCCCTTCGGTATAGCTGGGTTCTTATTTTTGGTTGTGAATCTGATCTGGAGGACGAACCCAGTACATCCTCTCACTCCCCCATTTGTTTTTTGATACTAATATACAACATAACAATATAGTTATGCCACATTTTCATGTGAGACTCCATTTTAATAGAATGGATGAAGTTTATGATGTTCTATTCATCTTGCTCCTGCTCGTTCCTCCTCCAAATCAAGGACACGCTGCGAGTCTTCTCTCCTCACAGATTCTGCGGAGGACAGAATGCTATGCGCGAGTCTTCTCTCCTAACAGATTCTGCGGAGGACAGAATGCTATGATGTAAATGCTGAATTGTATTAGAAAGCGTGCATTGTGAATGAAACTTTCCACCACATACCCAATGTATCATTTTGAAGGACTTCCGTAGGAAGTTCCGATGTACTCTTGAAGAAGAACAGTAATTCTATCAGCTTTTGTTTGAGAATTGTTTCATATTGTGTTGTACATTTCCGGAGTGCAGTTGCTGATGAGGCAAGCAGAAGATTTGCTTTTACCTTAAGAAATGGGATAGCATTAAGATTGTTTTAATTATTACGAAGTTGCTTTTGATTTACTAGTATGACCTACCCATGATCATGGCATGCTGAATCTGTTGTTTTGCTAACTGTTTATGCATAAAATGTGTATAAAAACCCCTAGCTTTGAATGTTCGGGGATGATTTCTCATTTTCCTCCAGAGTCTCTGTCTGATGACACTTAGGGGCCGATTCCGATCTCGGCCGGTAGGGCTCCGAATCGGATTCGGCTTAACCGGATCCGATTCGGAGCCTTATTTCCCGACCGATTCGTACGCGCATCCGGGCGAGCGAGTACGATGCGAAATCGCCAACCGACTCGTCCGGGCGTCCCGACCGCTCCGACCGACTCGTTCCCGGGTCTAACCGCACCGACCGACTCGCTCGGACACGACTCGCACCGCGCAATGGAGACGTTCCCCGGCCGGGTAAGTACAATGCGCGCCGCGAGCAGTCCGACCGAGTCGCGCACTCCGGCTCCAAAGAGCAGTCGGAGCCGTACTCGGGGTCCGTGTCGGACCCCCTGTACGCGTAGCCGCGCGAGTCGCACACAGGGGGACCCATGGGTCCCCCTACCTGTGCATGTACGCCGCGATGCGCATGGACGCGTACACGCTGTAGGGGGCGCCCTTGTCCGCCTCGCACCCATTGAGTCAATGGGAGCCCACGTACGCGTTGTACGACAGGCTCCCATTGACTTCAATGGGAGTCCGACCGACTCGAGTCCGATGGCATACGTGCGCATCGTACTCGTTCGGTCGGGCTGCACGGGTCCGATTCGGTCGGAAATCTCTCCGGGTCCGGCTCGGTCGGAGAGATTTCCGGCCCGAATCGGAATCGGCCCCTTAGAATCTGGAGAGCTTTTAACTGCTTCAACAGGGATTTTTATTATGATTTATGATTCTGTATTCTGTATCTGAGCCTTTATGGCAGCCTATGCATTTTACTCATGTCATTTTTATTAACAATTCTGCATTAAAACTTTTAAACTTAATTTTGATCTAGAACTCAGTTATTGAATGGTCCTAGTTCCTATATGAATTCCACTCTGCTAATTATTGAGCTTAATGTTGGGGAGGGGGGTCTCTTGCCGCTAGACTGACAAGAAATCACAGAGTCAAACTACCTGAGGTAAAAATCGGGAGCATTAATTATTGGGGTTTAGTGAATTATTGGGTTCAGCTCCAACAGTGGTTCCTGCCTTCTGTTATGCTGAAAGCAGAAAGATGTTTGAATTTCCAGAGGAGGGACGACTGAGCAGGAAAGATGTATTTCTACTAATTAAAGACCTCTACCATCTTGGGAGAGGGAGTCAGTAATAGCTCCCTGATTTGAAGGCAGTAGTTAGAGATTTTTGCTTATATTACACATTGTGAAATAGAGTATCACCGTAGGAATTGCTTGAGGTTTTTTAAAGGTATCCTCCAATTGAAGCCACTTATATTTGCTCAAATTTTATGTATGTTTATGTATACACTGGTTTAACTGGGGGTGAGGAGATGGTCACATCAAGTAGGGATTTATACATTTTAATTATAATAACATTATAATTTATATATCAAAATGTTATTACATTTTAGATATTTATACTTTCTTCATCACAGTGGGGGCCTGATTGACCAACTGCACTTTAGTACTACAATACAATGGTACTAAAATACTTACTGCAAAATGCCATTCACAAACTGCACCTTTGTAGTAGTTTACACTTTTGTAGTAACTTACACATGTAATTTACACTTGTGTAGTAAACTACTTGTGTAACTTACACTTTTGTAATAACTTACATTTGTAACTTACACTTTTGTAGCAACTTACACTTTTGTAGTAAGTCCAGCACTACACTTTGCCAGCCACTGGTACTGCAACATCTTCCCATACAAAATGATGGCGGTAAGGACTTAAAATAAAACCCCATAGGAAATCATGTTAAATTACATTTGGTTATTTAAAATAGTTGAAAAGATAAATAAATATAAATTAATGTTATAAATATTGGAAAAAGTAAATATTTATTGTTTAATTATAACATTTCAAAATGTAATTTAAAACATAGTGTGATATTACATTTTATTAAAAATAATTAATTGTTGTAATTAAATTTACATATCACTTTTAATAATTATTAATGCACATAAAAAAATTATTATCTTCCGGTGGGAATTAATTTTTATATTTAAACTTCAGAAAATAATTTTAATTTAATTTCATATATTTCCATTGAATAAAGTTTGAATTCAAAATTTATTTCATAGTGCTGCAGATTGTTTTTGTCTATTTTGTTCTACATAGAAGTACATACATAACCTGAATTTACAATAATATTTAACATACAAATATTTTTACTAATTATTTTCAAGTTAAATTATTTTCTTACATTTTCCATAGACCTTACCATGCAGAGATCTACACCTGGACTGCAGAGTCTCCCCTTGGTGAAGTATAGGGAAAATTAGGCCAAGTACCACAGGGCAGTTGCTGGAGAGTTAATTCACATTAGCCTCCAGTATCTTCAGGTAGGGTAAAAGCTATTTTTTTAGTTACATTTCCAATATATTTAATAAAAATCAAACTTCACCATTAGATTGGGCTTTAATTAAATATAAAATAAGTCTTTGAGTGGAGTCTGTACTTGGTAGAGGTAAAAAGTTATAGAATAAAGAGTATGATCTATAATTTGATTTTTCCTATGAACCAGCTACATCCTGGCCAGTAACAATATTGTTTATGGGCCTAGTCAATGGAGACACATGTCATTTCTAATATCACATCATGTTCTACTCTTAAATATTATGCACCCTAGCTCATGGGCAGCAAGGTACACTGAGTAGTGACTGAAGGAGTCTTGCTGCACTGCCCGGCATCAAAAGAAAAGGGCAGGAACCTATAAGATACAGTGCATTCCTGCCCTTTTTCCCTGCGCTGGCGCACAATGGGCTGCCATGCGCCAACTCAGGCATCCTTTTGCACCAGGGTGCAAGGGTCCCTGTGTTACAGGGCTGATTGATTTTGTGCAGGAAGGGACACCTTCCTGCACAAAATCCATCAATACAGGCAATTTCATCTTTCTCTGGGTGCTGCAGAATGCAGCATACATAGAAAAAGGAAATGTCTCCTCGCTGTGCCTCCCTAACACCACCCCTCGGGTGGCGTTAGATTCTGATGCATTCCCAGGTTTACGATTTTTTGTAAATCTGGGAATACTTCAGATTCCATGGGTGTTGCGTGGGAACACCCACAGCGACACCCATGGAATGCCCCTTTCACGCAGTGTTCTGCGTGAAAAGGCTACATATTTACAAGGCCATGAAAAGCCACGTAAAGTGGCTTTACATGGTCTTGTAAATATGCCGTGGCATATTGTGGGACCGGGATGTTAAAAAAGTGATGATCCGGGGGCGCAAAAGTGCTGCAACGGGCCTCATAAATGAGGCCCTTACAATGTAATTTCCTGTTTATCACAGTTGAGACAGAACTCCAGCTTTGACCAATTTGCCGTTCTATGCCGTACACATATCGGAATTAGTCAAAGACATAGTGGGTAATTGGGATAACACACCTGTGATTAATTATGGTTAGCGCCGTCAGTACAACACATTACTTTTGAGTGCATGTACACACTGGGATAAATATATATGAATCATATAAAGTAAGGTATGTGGGCATAATCCTACATTTATTAGGTGTACTTAATCATATTTTCTCAAGACTGCACACAAAAAAAGAAAAGCAAAAACATACAAGGCAACTATTACATATTTGGCAGGGCATGCCATGTCTATATCTCATGTTTCTAGTGTGTGCAATGCCAAATATAAAATTATTGCCTTTATGCTTCTTTTTGTTTGCAGCTTTGAGGAAGTCTGTTCTAACAAAACATGTTTCAGCTGATTGTAGGGATTTTACTGACCATTTTGATCTTAGCTCACCTAATTTGCGTTATAATAAAAGCTACCTTGAACATTACTGATTAACATTTGAAATAGATTTTTCAACTCAGCTTTCTGCCACAGGAGGCCAACGTTATGAGCGGCCTCGTAATTCCGATGGGGCCGATAACTGCAGGCATCTGCACCACCAGAATTATGAGATCTGCAGAGTTTTAGCAGACCTGATTATTTTTACACAGAAAAGATTCTGTGAGTAAATCCAGGGGGAAATTAGGAATTAACAGGGGAATTGGATCTTGGATAACTGATTTCTCTGGTAATTCCTCATTTCTAAGAGGACCCTCAGGATCCAACTTGGAATTGTCTGCATTTTCACCACCCCCGGAGTTACCAATACCCCCAGTATTGGTAACTGCAAGGCAGCCGCGGCCCATGCAGATAAGAGCGGTGGGGCCGGGTGTGGGGGATTTTGACAGACGACCACGAGGGAAAATTAATTATTTATTTAATTTTCCCTTGTGGTCGTCTGTTGAAAGCCCCCCCACCCGGCCCCACCGCTCTTACCTGCACGGGCCACGGCTGCTGCAAGGGTGAGTAAAATATTAGTCATTTTCTGAGCCAGTTGTATGAAGGCTAGAGTGTGCTACACACAAAATGTGTTCAATGCCATAATTGTTCCTTGACTCTGCTTTTATACGGCATCAACCATACTTGTGACTGGCTCCAGCAGCAGTTCACTGTGGCTTATAGTACCTCCTACAAAATACAACTGGGAGATAACTAGGGGATGTGCAATATTTCTTTCACCACCACTGATTCTTCTTTGTAAAATTTGAGCTGCAGTACTACAGGAATGATGTGGTGTAACTGGTCAATTGCAAATGCCTTACCATTTTGTAGGTATGTTTTTGTATTTGCATATCCCTCCCTGTGTACCTCCTTAGTTTTTCCTTTCCTCCTCCTGTTTTGTAGTAGACATTCCCCATTTTTCAGCCACTCCCCTTGTCATTACCACATTTACTCAAAAATGTATACCAATGTGTGCACATGTCTCTGCACTCATGACAGAGGAGATGCAATTGACATAGGCAGAGACCTCAGCCTGTTAACTTAGTGAATTGCATTTTTGCAATTTGAAGTAGTGTTACAGGAGAATGCCTTCTTGATTGGACCCCTAGGTGATATGCTGTGCCAGGAAGTAAAAACAAAAGCCCTGCCCAATTTTGTGGAGGCACTGCTCACAGAATGTGTGCAAACTTTTTAAATGGTCTGCTTTTCTAAACACGTGAACTAAAAATAAGAAATTAGAGATGCTTTACCTATATTTTTCCTTTTTCCTTCCTGAAAAAGGCATTTTTCTTTCTTTCCCCATCCTCATCGGCAATGGGGAATGTTAACAATTTCTAACACGCACTACACCTCTTAAGCTAGTATCTTACAGGAGAAGATTAAGGGGTCGATTCCGATTCGGGCCGGAAAAAGCACCGACCGACTCGGAGCCGGAATTTATTCCGACCGACACGTACCTGTGGCGCCCGACACGCCAAGTACGATGCAAGGCGTGCAAAATCCGACCGACACGTACTGAACCCAAGCCGAACGACCGAGCCGCACGGAAAACAGCAATCCGGCCGGAAAAACACGCGAATCGAACCGACCGACACGCACCCGGAACAAATCCAACCGAAACGTACACACGAACTCCAAACCGCAAAGTACGATGCAAGGCGCGAAAACCACGACCGAGTCGAACGGAGGACAAGCCGTACGACCGACACGCATACAAAACCGAGCCGAAGTAACACAAAACACCGCGACCGACGCGTACGCAGCATAGAAAACTGCACAAACACAGCGTGAACGAAACGGAGAAGACCGTACGAGACAAATGCAGGGTCCGACTCGGTCACAAGAACGTTTCCAACATGCACAAAAAGTACTAAGGAAAAATACACAAAAAAAGGCCAAACAAGCAATTACAAAGCCAATAAATACTGGGGGTGGTGGGGACAGAGAACAAAGACACATTCACAACTCCACCCATATAAAGGACACAAATCCCAACCATGATCCTTTGCAAATGCCATTCTACTGCCAGCACTCAACAGACAGCAACCACACACCCACAGCTCATCCCTCACACAAGCCACACACCATCAGCACACCAACAAATAGCTACCTCACATACACCCAGCAAAACACACACTCACACACCCTCACCTGCACACCAACACACACATCACTCACCATCACCACCCATCACCATGCCCCCCAAGAAGAATCACAAGTTCCTAGATTGTGAATTGGAAGTCCTGGTAGACGAGATCCTCAGGGTAGAGCCACAGCTGTTTGGCACACTGGTCCAACAGACCCCCATCTCCCAGAAAACCAAGATGTGGGAGAGGATCATCAACAGGGTGAACGCACAATCACCATGTCTGCGCACAAAGACTGACATCCAGAACAGGTGGTATGACGTGCGCAGGAGGGTACGGGAGCTGCTCAAGAAGGACTACCTCCTGAGCCAATACACCGGCAGTGGCCCTCCTGCCAAGCCAGTATACCTCAGGCCCTGGGAGGAGAAGGTGCGGGCCATCCTTCCGCCAGTGAGCGTCTATGGACTAGAGAACATCCCAGAGCCTGGTGAGTACACAACAAATGTACACAATATTCTGCCACAATACACACACACACATCACTGTCAAGGGGAGAGTCAAACCATGCACTCATAGCAATTACACAGCAACCAGAACAGAATCATCCCAAAATGTGTATGTCAGTCAGATAAACACAACACATGCCATCTCAAAGTTACATTTAACCGTGTCATCACATGTACAAACACAACTACAACTACAGCTAGGCAGTGGCACAAATAGAACTAACAAACACATCCAGACATGTAGCCACCACTACAACACCAACACACAGTGAAGACCACTGAAAGGAAGGAATTCTGTGTATACTGGGCAAGTCAGTGTAGCCAATAGCATCATGGGAGTCGTAGTCACACATATTGCTCACCCCCACAACTGTCCCATCAACACCACCATGAACCATGCGCACATCACAGGGAGTGGAAAAGGACTCACAAGATGGCTGACACTGGGTACTGCTGTGGGGAGCACAAGGCCCTGCTGGCAACTGTGCAACAACCAACAGCAGGACACCACTGACTGACATCCTGAGAGACAACTTCCACTCCCTGCAATGGAAGCACGTTCCATGGTGGGATATCTGGCTGGCTGGGTGGGAAGGAGGACTCGCAGCACTGACCATAGTCACAAGCACCTCCCCTCACACCCCCCCTCAACACAAACTCCACAGAACCCACCTGGGAGAATGCACTGCCTCACATCCTAACTCAAGATCCCACAAAGAACCTCCACCCTGGGTAATGTTGTGTGAAGCACAGGGACACTCTTGGGACTTTTAGCCAAACAGCTGCCAGGACAACACTCCCAGCCATCCTGTCAGCACAGGCAGCCCACCCAACAGGGAAGCAGAGTCAAAAGGAAGGAAGCATGGGCATGCTGGGAAGGGGGGTGGAGGCAACAGCATGATGGGAGTAGTAGGCACAGATATCGCTCAGCCTCACAACTGGCCCATCAACACCACCCTGAACCATGCTCACATCACAGGGAGTGGATAAGGACTCACAAGATGGCTGACACTGGCTACTGCTGTGGGGAGCACAAGGCCCTGCTGGCAACTGTGCACCAACAAACAGCACAACACCACTGCCTGACATCCTGAAAGCCAACTTGCACTCTCTGCAATGCAAGCACGTTCCATGGTGGGATATCTGGCTGGGTGCGAAGGAGGACTTGCAGCACTGACCATAGTCACAAGCACCTCCCCTCACACACCCCCTCAACACATACTCCACAGAACCCACCTGGGAGAATGCAATGCCTCACATCCTAACTGAAGATCCCACAAAGAACCACCACCCTGGGTTATGTTGTGTGAAGCACAGGGACACTCTTTGGACTTTTAGCCAAACAACTGCCAGGACAACACTCCCAGCCATCCTGTCAGCACAGGCAGCCCACCCCACAGGGAAGCAGAGTCAAAAGGAAGGAAGCATGGGCATGCTGGGAAGGGGGTGGAGGCAATAGCATGATGGGAGTCGTAGGCACAGCTCTACATCCCCCACCACATGGCCCAGCAAGCTCACACTCACGCATGCACATCCCACAGAGAGTGGAAAGGCCCATCAAAGATGTCTGACACTGTTGCTGTGTCGTGGGGAGCACAAGGGCATGCTGGGAACTGTACACCAACCAACAGCAGGACACCACTGTCAGCCATCTTGCCATTGCTCTCACACCCACACACACTGAACTCCCCACAAAAGCAAGTAAGTATGGGAATGCTGGGAAGTGGGGTGGAGGCAATAGCATGATGGGAGTCATAGTCACAGACATAGCTCACCCCCACAACTGTCCCATCAACACCACCCTGAACCATGCTCACATCACAGGGAGTGGATGAGGACTGACAAGATGGCTGACACTGGCTACTGCTGTGGGGAGCACAAGGGCATGCTGGGAACTGCACACCAACCAACAGCAGGACACCACTGTCAGCCATCTTGCCATTGCTCTCACACCCACACACACTGAACTCCCCACAAAAGCAAGTAAGTATGGGAATGCTGGGAAGTGGGGTGGAGGCAATAGCATGATGGGAGTCATAGTCACAGACATAGCTCACCCCCACAACTGTCCCATCAACACCACCCTGAACCATGCTCACATCACAGGGAGTGGATAAGGACTGACAAGATGGCTGACACTGGCTACTGCTGTGGGGAGCACAAGGGCATGCTGGGAACTGCACACCAACCAACAGCAGGACACCACTGTCAGCCATCTTGCCATTGCTCTCACACCCACACACACTGAACTCCCCACAAAAGCAAGTAAGTATGGGAATGCTGGGAAGTGGGGTGGAGGCAATAGCATGATGGGAGTCATAGTCACAGACATAGCTCACCCCCACAACTGTCCCATCAACACCACCCTGAACCATGCTCACATCACAGGGAGTGGATAAGGACTGACAAGATGGCTGACACTGGCTACTGCTGTGGGGAGCACAAGGCCCTGCTGGCAACTGTGCAACAACCAACAGCAGGACACCACTGACTGACATCCTGAAAGACAACTTCCACTCCCTGCAATGCAAGCACAGTCCATGGTGGGATAACTGACTGGCTGGGTGGGAAGGAGGGCCGGCTGTCAACCAAATACAACCAATGCAGACCATGTTCACACCCCAACAAATACATAGAAATGCCCAAATAATGCAGGACAATGTGCTACACCAATATCAACCCCTGACTGTGACGACTTAGGACAATGCAATGTACAGGCCCGCACCCAGAGGCACAGTCACAACTGTCAGGTGTGTCAACCATTGATGCCTGCAGAAACATAACATACATTGTGTGTGTCTCCCAAAAACAGGTGATGATGGGGACACAGCAGCAGACGCTGAGGAGTCCCAGTCCCAGGCTCAAGAGGATGCGGAGCTCACTGGTGTCGTACAGCCTCTGCCCTCCTCGGACGAAGAAGACCAACCTGGCACATCCGGTGCAAGTCAACATGCAGCACCAGCAGGACCACCAGCTGCAGCACCAGCAGGACCACCAGCTGCACCCCCTGCACCCACCCCTCCAACGACTGTCACCACAAATACCATCCCTGCCGACATGGACAGAACAAGGAGCAACACCAGCACAGGGACCCTGGACCAACGTGGGGCCATGGACACCACCACCACCACCAACCCCCAAGGGGGACCAGGGTCATCTGTGCGTGCCACTGCACGCACTGCACATGTCGGCAGTGGTGGTGGGAGGGGTGGGAGACAGAGGTCGCTGCTTGCAAAGGTTGCTGGTGTGCATGATGACCCACAACTGGTACGCATAGCCGATGCGTACCAGTCCAGCACCGGAGATCTCAGCCAGGTAGTGGGGCTCCTCAGAGACATGAAACAGCAGCAGGCTGCCCATCATGCCCGCTTGGACTCACACATGTCCCGCGTGGAGTCCAAGTGGGACGCACTGCAAGAGATGACGGCGGTGCACAGGGACATTTTACAATGCCTCCGCCAGATGAACAACAACCAGTCTACACCTCCCTGTGTGCCAACAACATCTGGTGCTGAACAAACTGCAACTGCCACAGGGAGGGAGGATGACTCTGGCGGAGAGTCCCCTGCACCGCAGCAGCCTGTACTTGAGGGGCCCCCCAAAGAAGAGGGGTCGTCCGAGGAGGGGCAAGTGAGAGGCCGATGGCCAAGTGCAACTCCCAGGAAGCCTGAACCTGTTCTGGATGTTCACCTTTGTGCACAAACTGTTCACCCTGTTGACGGCAACACAACTCCCACACATTACATGGGGAGTACAAGTTGGACCAATGTCTCAGACAACTGTGGCCCCGATACTGGGGATTTTGTCTACCAGGACTTTCAATTCACCTAGGAACTTCTGATTGCAAGATATATGTACAGCACTAACCATCCTATGCACTATTCACACAAATGTATCACAATAAACACACTAATACACCATACTTGCCTCTGTTGTGATTCCAACGTGGGTGCTGTCATGGGGATGATGAACTGCAAAATTACACTGTGTATGCGAACTGCAACAGCAAGTACAACACAGGCATGTGAGTAAAGGCAACGTGACACATATGAGGGAGACACACCACCAGGGCTACACAACACATACACACCTAGGCCATCTGACTCATTGCCTACACTGATGTTGCCAGGGAAGACGGTGCAATGCACAGACACCACACCTATTCCCAGTTGTAATCAAGTAGCCCACAGGTGCAGTAAGCAAATGGCAGTCAAATGTGTGACCACAGACAACGCACATCACAAAGTGAAGCACAGGTTTATTACACAGTTGCAACATGTCGTAACCACTACAGATGCAAGGTAATCCCACCTGGCAGCGGGCACACAGTCAACAACTGTAGAAGGAAGGAAGTCCATGGGTGTTGCGCACATCACCTGTAGGGACACAACAGCTACCACCCTGGAAGTACAATCACGTCGTCGGTGGACACAGTTGACCAAACGAATCTGAAAGTACCCTGTGAAGGACAGAAATGACACACAGTCAAAAGCAATGGAGAACAGGACAGAACAGCAAAACTCATGCACAATACATGTTACAAGATACCCACCCAGAACCAAGTTAGCATGTCAACACTGTTGGGGAGTACAGACCACCTGTAAGCACACATCGCTACACACATCCAGTCAAGTAGCCCATGGACACACTCCAACAGCACCAGAGCACCACCTACACATATCATGTCAACTCACATCATTGACATGACACCTCAGGATACTCACATTCAGCTAAAGAAGTTGGTGATGAGCTGTGTGCGGACATCACCCTCATCATCATCATCATCACTGGCATCGTGGTCCAGGCCAGGATCCTCCACAGGTGGCGGATGTTGGTCATTGTCATCCTGGATGAGAGGCAACTCCTTCCGCACTGCCAGGTTGTGGAGCATGCAGCAGACGATGATAATCTTGCACACTTTCGCTGGGGCATATGGGAGGGACCCTCCTGTCTTGTCCAGGCAGCGTAAGCGGCTCTTCAGGAGACCAAATGTCCGCTCAATCACTCTCCTGGTCCGACCATGTGCCTCATTGTAGCGCATCTGGGCTGGTGTCACAGGGTTCCTGAGGGGTGTCAGCAACCACGGCATGTTGGGGTATCCCGAGTCACCTACGGACAGACAAGTGCACATTAGCTGACTTGGAAAAGTGGGCGGAATACTACAGATCAGATCACACACAATGGCACAAAGTCAGTACACACCGACAAGCCAGGCACGCTGGTTCTGCATCTGTGCCATCATCCTGGGGATGCGACTACTCCTCATCACAAAGGCATCGTGTGCTGAACCAGGGAAATGGGCACACACGTGTGTGATGGTCATATCTGCAAGACACACCACCAGTGCATTGACCGAGTGGTAGTGCTTGCGGTTACGGTAGGCCTGCTCCTGGGCCTGTGGTGGTACCAAAGCCACATGTGTCCCATCAATGGAGCCAATGACATGCGGCATCCTCCCCAGGGCATAGAAGTCACTCTTCACGTCAGTAAGTCGTTGCAGTCTAGGGAAATAGATGTACCGGTTCAGGAATAGCAACATTGCCTCCAAAACATCGTGGAGCACACGGCTCAACATGGTCTGTGACATCCCACCAGCAGTCGCCACAGTATGTTGGAAGGTACCGGTGGCAAAGAAGTGTAGGGCTGCCATCACCTTCACCTTGGGGGTCAGCGCTGTAGGATACGGCCGGCCAGGCTGCAAATGTGGGGCCAACTGCACTGCCAAATCCTCAATCAGCTGCCGGGTGAAGCGGTACCGTCGGATGCTGTCCCGTTCCACCATCGTTGCCAGGTCTGGGAATGGTCGATGGACAGCAGGAGCCCTGCAGTGCAGAGGAGAAGAAAGCAAGATTGTCAGTCACCCCACATATGCGGCATTGAACACACTCAATATCACAACATACATCATTATGAGGCACAACTACATGAAGTGTGCAGTTCCGTAAGGACATGTATGGTACATACATGGCCAACATCTGTCATCACGGTTCAACAAGTGGCATCAATAAGTCCCAGGTTGGCCCATTGGATATCATGAGGCCGTGTCACAGTTCCCATCTCCTGCTGCCGTGTCACAATCACCCCCCACAGTGACATGTGAGGACAGATGTGCCCCAGGCATCACAGCTCAACGACAGGTACATTCCCAGGGACCCTGTATTGCCACATGGACACTGGCATTACATGGAGTATCAGGTATACACCAGAGCAAAACAACCATGACCCCCACAGGTAGTGGTCCCACTTGCCACTGCAGGACAGACATGGATGTCTGTGACACACACACGCACAACATCAAAGTCCATGCACACACAACGTGGATGTGGAGACTGTCTCCCATTGTGCACATGAAATCAGAGACATTGTAAACACTACATGCACACAGACTGTGGAGGACCATCACTATTGTGCCACTGGGACACCCTGGCTCAAACATACCGTCCCACATGGGACTCACGGGGTATGTGACATGTCATACACATACACCACCGTGAAATGTGACCATGGCACATGCACAGATATGAACAGTTGCACATCACAGTGGTCATGTACACGTAACACCCAGGATCCTGTCCCCATGAACACGTGCACAGCCTGGGGGTGGCTGCCCCCAGGTGACACCCACAGGACAACATGTACACCAACATACACACAATAGGAAATGCAGCCTTACATGCCTTATGATACAGTTTGGACAGGCTGTCGTGTTGTAGGTGTGCCCCTCACTCCCTGGGAGCTATCTGTGGCTGGCATATGTTCATCTGAGACAGGCATGGTGACACATGCCAGTCACTTGTACAGGGATGCGTTGAACAGCAATGGACCGATCGGTGCCCCGGCCGGCCCATTGCATTCAATGTGTGCAGGTACGCGTTGTACCCCTGTACGCATTGTACCGCAATGGACCGATCGGTGCCCCCGGCCGGCCCATTGCATTCAATGTGTGCGGGTACGCGTTGTACCCCTGTACGCGTTGATCAGCAATGGACCGATCGGTGCCCCCGGCCGGCCCATTGCATCCAATGTGTGCAGGTACGCGTTGTACCCCTGTACGCATTGTACCGCAATGGACCGATCGGTGCCCCCGGCCGGCCCATTGCATTCAATGGGTGCGGGTACGCGTTGTACCCCTGTACGCGTTGATCAGCAATGGACCGATCGGTGCCCCCGGCCGGCCCATTGCATTCAATGTGTGCGGGTACGCGTTGTACCCCTGTACGCGTAGTACCGCAATGGACCGATCGGTGCCCCGGCCGGCCCATTGCATTCAATGTGTGCGGGTACGCGTTGTACCCCTGTACGTAGTTGTACCGCAATGGACCGATCGGTGCCCCGGCCGGCCCATTGCATTCAATGTGTGCGGGTACGCGTTGTACCCCTGTACGCGTTGATCAGCAATGGACCGATCGGTGCCCCGGCCGGCCCATTGCATTCAATGTGTGCGGGTACGCGTTGTACCCCTGTACGCGTTGTACCGCAATGGACCGATCGGTGCCCCGGCCGGCCCATTGCATTCAATGTGTGCGGGTACGCGTTGTACCCCTGTACGTGTTGTACCGCAATGGACCGATCGGTGCCCCCGGCCGGCCCGTTGCATTCAATGTGTGCGGGTTCGCGTTGTACCCCTGTACGCGTTGTACCGCAATGGACCGATCGGTGCCCCCGGCCGGCCCATTGCATTCAATGTGTGCGGGTACGCGTTGTACCCCTGTACGCGTTGTACCGCAATGGACCGATCGGTGCCCCCGGCCGGCCCATTGCATTCAATGTGTCGGGTACGCGTTGTACCCTGTACGCGTTGATCAGCAATGGACCGATCGGTGCCCCCGGCCGGCCCATTGCATTCAATGTGTGCGGGTACGCGTTGTACCCCTGTACGCGTTGTACCGCAATGGACCGATCGATGCCCCCAGCTGGCCCATTGCATTCAATGTGTGCGGGTACGCGTTGTACCCCTGTACGCGTTGATCAGCAATGGACCGATCGGTGCGCACCCATTGACAATGGCCTAGCCTGGCAAAGGACGCGTTTTTGAAATTCGAACGAGTCGGTTGCTGGAAATTCAGTTGGTCACCACAACAATGTTGCAAAATCATGTATGTCATGAAGTTGAAGATTTGAAGGATGCTGTGGGCGTGTATTGGTGCTGCTATTCCATGGATTGGCCAGATTCAGAAGATGCAAACGACTTGGACCTATCACTTTGGACACATGGGACAGTATCTGCCTCTCCAGCACATATATATTGCTGGCTGTTCCCCTGAGAGCTCACTTGCCTGCACTACATGCTCCAGGACGACATCTGCCACTGCACTGCTGCTGTCTCTGCCCCCTCTGGACCCTGCAATGGCACGTACTGTGGAGAGAGCCCCAGGCTTCAGCCTTGAGGAGAACCAGGCCCTGCTGGACAGCCTACTTCCACAGTACAGCAAGCTGTATGGGACACCAGGGGAGCAGGTGAGTGTTCTGTGCACTGCCTTTCTGAATGTGCATTTTGTCTGACTAGCAAGGCTGAAAGTCTGCACGCCACTGGCTAGCAGGCTCACTGAGTAGTTGTCACCCCCCATAGTGTGTAGTGACATGCACTGGACAGGTATGGTGCAGTGACAGTGCATTTGAACAAGGTTTTACTTCCCATGCAATGATACCATGTAGTGACTTCTGGCAAACTGTCCATGGGCAGCGTTGCACTGCCTGTGTACATCATGTGCCCCTGTGATTGAGACATGTATATACAACTGTGTCATGCACGGATATGTTGCATGTGTAGTAATGGCCTTTTCACTTTGTCATCCTGACAGGTTAATGCCCATCGGAAGCAGGAGATCTGGAAGGACATCGTCCAGGCTGTCCGGTCCGTGGGGGTCTACAAGCGCCGGATCCGCAACTGCCAGAAGAGGTGGCAGAACCTTCGGGGCTGGACCCGGAGGATTGCACGGGTCCAGCTGAAGCTGTCGCCTCCTCGCAGGAGGGGCGGAACACGGACCCTGACCCCCACATGCTCCAGATCCTGGCGGTGGTGTTTCCAGACCTGGATGGGCAGCTGAAGGCCAGACAGCAGCAAGGAGGGGGTGAGTCAAAGACTGCACTGTGAACTCTGTATTACATGCTTTGTGCCCTCCTCTGGCCTGGTTCAACTGCCACAGTACAGCAGTCATGTTGTCCAGGAGCCATGTCCCTCTATTGTGCACTGCCCACTCCTCATCTGATACCCAGGTGTGGCCCTTACATTCAGGGAATTGTGTCACTTGGGACTGTGTCCTTGCAGTTTGCTTCACTAAAGGTGGGGGACAGCATCTGTTTCCCTAACTCTGTTGTGGGCATCATGGGTGGGTCCATTGTTCACACAACGCCTGTGTTCGGACATGTAATCTGCGTGTTGCTTTGATATGCGGTCCACTTGCTGAGCTGAGCCACCACATGTGCCTGGGGTATGTGGCACACGCCCATGCAGCAGGTGGGAACAATGTTTGGGCCCCAGGAGTGTGCAGATTACGTGTGTCACACATACATAGCCAGCTATCCACTGTCCAGGGCTCATCCCTCATTCATGTGGGGCAGGACAGTCATGCCTACTCCAGGCCATGCAATGCACTCTGTACTCCCACTCCCGTGTATCAGCTGACACATTGTGCGCAGTGATTTGACCCCTCAGGTGTCTGCCTCTGTGTCAGTGTGCTGTGGATTTGTTGCCAGGACTGCTGGGGTGTTTCTCGGTAGGGGCTCAGCATGCCACTGGAGATGTGACCATAGGAGACGATACTTGTGTGTCACATAGGTGTTTGATCAGCTGCCCGTGCAGACTGGGGTATGCGAATGTGAAGTTCAGGCAGCTGTTTCCCATTCACAGCAGATTGTGAGGGGCTCAGGTTCAGAGGGTAGTGTCACAGGTCTCCCATATGTCCAATCGGTATCAATCAATCAATCAATCACGGCATTTATAGAGCGCGCTACTCACCCGGGAGGGTCTCAAGGCGCTGGGGGAGGGGGTAAGTTACTGCTCGAACAGCCAGGTCTTGAGCTGCTTCCTGAAGGAGAGATGGTCCTGGGTTCGCCGAAGGTGAGTGGGGAGGGAGTTCCAGGTCTTGGCTGCCAGGTAGGAGAAGGATCTTCCTCCGGCGGTGGCTCTGCGGATGCGTGGTACGGTGGCGAGGGCGTGGCTGGTTGATCGTAGCTGGCGGGTGGGCGTGTAGAAGGTCATGCGGTCGTTGAGGTACTTGGGGCCCAGGTCGTGGAGGGCCTTGTGTGCGTGGGTGAGGAGTCTGAACGTGATTCTCTTGCTGACGGGGAGCCAGTGCAGGTCTTTCAGGTGTCCGGTGATGTGGCTGTGTCGGGGGATGTCCAGGATGAGTCGTGCGGAGGCGTTCTGGATGCGCTGGAGTCTTTTTGAAGTTTGGCTGTGGTTCCGGCGTAGAGGGTGTTCCCATAGTCCAGTCGGCTGGTGACGAGTGCCTGGGTGACGGTCTTCCTGGTTTCAGTGGGGATCCATCTGAAGATCTTGCGGAGCATGCGCAGGGTGTTGAAGCACGAAGATGAGACGGCGTTGACTTGTCTGGTCATCGACAGGGAGGAGTCCAGGATGAAGCCCAGGTTGCGTGCGTGGTCCGTTGGCTTGGGCGCGGTGCCCAGGGCCGGGGGCCACCAAGAGTCGTCCCAGGCGGAGGGTGATGAGCCCAGGATGAGGACTTCCGTCTTGTCTGAGTTCAGTTTAAGGTGGCTGTTCCTCATCCAGTCGGCGACGTCTCTCATCCCGTCGTGTAGGTTGGCTCTGGCGGTGGTGGGGTCGTTGGTGAGGGAGAGGATCAGCTGGGTGTCGTCGGCGTAGGAGATGATGTTGAGGTTGTGTTGGCGTGCGATGGCTGCGAGGGGGCTCATGTAGACGTTGAAGAGGGTTGGACTGAGTGAAGATCCTTGTGGAACGCCGCAGATGACTTCGGTGGCCTCGGATCTGAACGGGGGAGGCGGACTCTCTGGGTTCTTCCGGCGAGGAACGAGATGATCCATTCCAGTGCTTTCTCTCGGATTCCGATGTTGCTGAGGCGCTTCACTAGGGTGCGGTGGCAGACGGTGTCGAACGCCGCGGAGAGGTCCAAGAGGATGAGGGCTGCTGTTTCCCCGTTGTCGGTTAGGGTTCTGATGTCGTCGGTGGCTGCGATAAGGGCGGTCTCGGTGCTGTGGTTGGCCCGAAACCCGGACTGCGAGGGGTCGAGGGATCCATTCGTCTCGAGGAAGGCGGCAAGCTGTCTGTTGACGGTCTTCTCGATGACTTTGGCCGGAAACGGAAGGAGCGAGATGGGACGGTAGTTCTTGAGGTCGGTGGGGTCCGCCGTTGGTTTCTTCAGGAGGGCGGTAAGCTCGGCGTGCTTCCAGCTCTCCGGGAAGGTGGCGGTGTGGAAGGAGGAGTTGATGATGTCCCGGAGATGGGGTGCGATGGTGGCGTCGGCTTTGTTGAAGACGTGGTGTGGGCAGGGGTCGGTTGGTGATCCGGAGTGGATGGAGTTCATCGTGCGGGTGGTGTCTTCGGTGCTGATCGGGGTCCAGTTGCAGAGGGTGGTGGTGGCGGGCGTTGGTTCGGCGGTAGGGTGCGTGGTCTGTGCGTCGAAGCTGTTATGTATGTCGGTGATCTTGCGGTGGAAGAACGCGGCGAGTGAGTTGCAGAGGTCTTGCGAGGGGGTGATGTCGTTGTTTCCGGCGCTGGGGTTGGAGAACTCTTTGACGATGCTGAAAAGTTCCTTGCTGTCGTGGGCGTTGTTGTCCAGTCGTTCTTTGAGTGCCGACTTCTTGGTGGCACGGATCAGCTGGTGGTGTTTGCGGGTGGCGTGCTTGAGGGCGGTCCTGTTGTCTGTGGTCTGGTCGAGTCGCCAGGCTTTCTCGAGAGTGCGGCAGTTCTTCTTGGATTCCTTGAGTTCGTTGGTGAACCAAGGGGTTTTCTTGCTTCCGGGTCTGCTGGGAGGGTTTTTTAGTGGTGCGAGGTCGTCGGCGCAGGCGGTCAGCCACTTGGCGAGGTTGCTGGCTGCTTCGTTTGGGTCCGTTGTGTTGGTGGGTGTGTTCTGGCTGAGGGAGGCGGTGAGCTGCTCGGCGGTGATCTTGCTCCAGCTCCGGCGGGGAGCCTGTTGCGGGTGGTGGTGGGTCGCAGTCTTTCTGAAGCTGAAGTGGACGCAGCTGTGGTCGGTCCAGTGGAGTCCGGTGGCGTGGCTGAAGGAGATGTGCTTGCTGGAAGAGAAGACGGGGTCAAGCGTGTGGCCGGCGTAGTGGGTGGGCGTGTTCACCAGTTGCTTGAGTCCGAGGTTGGCGAGGTTGTCCAGCAGGGCGGTGGTGTTTCTGTCGTTGTTGTTCTCCAGGTGGAAGTTGAGGTCCCCTAGGAGTATGACCTGGACAGATGAGGGTTAAGATGATGTGTTGTGTGGGGGATGTACATGTGCACTTGTGCAGCTCCAGGACTTGCATTCCCCATGACCTACTATTGTGACACAGTGCAGAGTGTTGTTGTCTGGCTGCCAAGTCATACATCAGTGAGACAGTGATGTATGACTTAGCAGTCATGCCTCCGCCATGGCATGTGTCTACTTATTGGTGATCCTGCAGGGGAGTGACATGTGCTACATGCACACCATTTTGGCGATGGCTATCAGGACATGGGTGCATCATGGTGTCTGTCGCTGGTATGCATCACATGCATTTCCTATTTGACTCTGGGCATCCCTTTCATCCGGAAACCTGTACTGACTCAGTGGCAAGAGTTGTGATGTGTGCATGTCCACATGCTACACCGTGTCCTCTGCACTGTCCAACTACTGTGTAGGTGGTGCATGTGTCCACACTGGGGTGTTGCTATCCAACAGACACCAGACAGATGGGTGCAAGGCCATGTGGGATGTGAGTGCCATGGTTGGCATCAGACTGACAATTGGCTTCTCCTGTTCAGTTAGGGCACTTTTAGCAATGTTCAACTAATGATGCCAGGGCTTGCTCTGTAATGTGCTGTGCTCACAGTGGTGTGTGCGTTTGGTGCAGGTGACTGATGTCTGTCTGTTTCCCCATTGTTTGCAGATACATCCATGGCCACGGAAGGGGACAGCTCCACGGACCAGGAGGAGCCGGAGAGCCAGACTGGGTCAGCAGCCGAGGAGTGGTCGGAGGGACCCAGTGGCACGGAGGGTGAGGGGAGCCACACCGAGGAGTCCTCAGCACCATCCACCTCAGCTGAGGACCAGAGCAACTCAGAAGATGACTCCCTTATGGAGGCGGGTGTCAGCAGCCACCACACACCAGCTAGTGTTGCTGTCCCCGCCACCACCAGCACCACCACCGCCCTCCCATCGGCTCCCATTCCCCAGGTCCGTGGAGGCTCCCATGTTCGGGAGCTGTAGGAAGGTGGAATCTGACTATATGGTTGCCCCCACTTTTTTTATGGTGTTTTTGCTGGTTTATGACTTAGTTGGACTGGGATCCTGCTATTCAGGGCCCCAGTCTATCTGCTTTCTCTGTAAAATGGATTCCATGTGCCTTAGGCACATCTCTGATTGGGATCTGGAGTGCCCTTATAAGTCCCTAGTATATGGTATACTATGTACCAAGGGCAAAGGTACCTCAGAGGCCTGCCAGGGGCTGCAGCATGTATTATGCCACCCCTGGAAGGCCATCCAAACTGACACCACAGGTCTGCTACTGCAGCCTGGGTAAGGTGGTGCATGCACCCCTTACTGTGATATAGGTTACCTATATCATGAAATACATACACACCTAGAAACCTATAAGTCACTCCTAAGGCAGGCCTTATCAATCCTAAAGGCAGAGTGCATGGTTCCTATGTGAGAGGGTGCCCCTGCATGAACAGGGCCCCTCTGCAGCGTTCGGAGACCATCTCTGATGCTGTTTGTAGTGCAGCCTGACCATATACTCTTAAGCGCATTATATCCTCGCGGTAAAATGCTAACTTTGGAATGGCTGCACCTAAACATGTCGTGTTTGGTGTCAAACATCTTGGAATACTACCCCCCGCCAATCCTGGCGGCGGGGGTAGCATTCCACCCTTCTAGAGGGAAAGACATGTTAACTCTGGCTTACCCGGTAACTTCTTTCTGAAGCCCTGGCATCACAAAATGGATGCTGCTGCCACAGACACAAGTCTGGCCTCCTGCTGCTGGACGAAACTCCGGCAGGGGAGGCCTGGACAATAGGTTTCCTGTTGCAGGGAGGTGTGACCACCTCCCCAGACAGGATAATGTGTATTGGGGCTGGGTGGGTGCACTCTTAGAGTGCTTTGAAGTCCTGCACTGGGGGAGCAAAAGGCTCCTCTGTGCATATGCCAGTTCAAACCAGCTCAGGGGCTACCTGCCCCTGCTCTGGCGCGAAACTGGACAAAGGGAAGTGGGTGTAGCCACCCCCTCCCTTGACCCTCCCATAGGTGGGGTCATATAGTTAGTCCCTCCCTGTTTTACTAGTTAAAATGGGGAACCCTTGCCACAGCAAGGTTAGATATCCCTGGACTAAACTTTGAAACTGAATCCTGGACCTTCGACGCTCTACATCACGATTAGAGGACTGAAGAATCTCCCTTGGGGTCAAGGAGTGACTCCCCTGCTTGGCAGGCACCAAAAACGATAACGACGGTCGCAAACTACGCCGTTCCCGCCGGAGTCCGAAGTCCCTGCAGCCCAAGAAGTGGATTTCCTGACTTCTCCAAGGCCATCGTGAGTCCCCAGCGAAGCTGAGGCAAGTGGACCCCACGAGTGATGAGGAACCGCGACCCCTGGGTACCGTGCACTATTATCGAGTGCAACCCCTTCACAACGTTCTACGAACCTGTGCTTTGGACCACGTGTGGTCCCAACCTCCAGCAGGAACCCTCCGAAGATCAGAGGCCTACACCGTCCTGAGTGACCGTGGGCCCCTGTTGAGTGATTCCGCCCGAGGTGTCTTCGCGATCCCTTGCCAGCCGGCTCGTGGGTCCCCAGAAGACTTTCTAAAGAAACCAAAGGGCTCCCCTGGTTGCTCCAGGCCTGCCCTGACTTACCCTCGCTGGGTGAGTTCCCCAGACCTTGCTGGTCTGCACCATCGACGATCTTCAGCTACATCGAGACTTGCCGTTGCCAAGGCTTGTTGGGTCCAATCTGGTCGCCGACACTGCAGCACTCGACAGACATCGTGTACCAGCCCGAATCCTGCTCCTGGTCACCGACAACGCCTCCTGGACCTCGTGGCTGCAGAAACGAGACGACCGTCAACGCACCTGAAGCACTCGACATCGGTGGGCATCTGTCCATCGCCTCCCTGGTCACTGGCTAGTGACCCAGACTCTGTCCCCTCTGCTTTCAGGTTCTTCAGAACTCCGATCCACTCTTGGATCCACCCGGACACTTTTCTCCTGGTCGCCAGCAGCACTTTGCAGCAGATCGCCATAAGAACCGACGACGAAACCCGACCCCGAAAGGCACCTATGCATCCGGCTTCCCTGGGTGAGGTAACACGAGTACTCCGGTGCTCCCGTGGGTAGAGACTCTTCAAAGTCCTAGATCTCAAAGGGTTTTGTCCTAGTCCTCTTTTTAAGTGTCCCTTTCCTCTATTTTCCCGATCCCGACTTTCTCCATAGAAGTTAACGGCGTATCGCGGTTGTGTATTTACACTGCACGCGTCTCCCGTGGGTCCCCTGTGTCACTACCTTGGGTGGTTCCTTGTGGTCCAAGCACTTCTAGAGGCTCTAGGCCTAGTGTCTAGTTCAGTCGTGGTTCGCATACCACTTTATTGGTATATGGTTTGGTACGCCCCTAGGGCCCAAACGTGTATTTGTGCTATTACTGTGATTTAAGATCTTATAACCTATGTACTTGAACTCTAGCCTCATAAAGAGACTAGAGGGGTGTGTTTAGTAATAAATACATATATTTTGAATATATACCTGGTGTGGTGCTCTTTCATTTGGTCACTCAAGAGATTATAGACTGGTAAAACAAGCTGCTTTACATTCCTTCAAGACTTAGCCTGAAGGCTGCTCTCCACAGCTACCACTAGGATAGCTTTCAATAAGGTTGTCTTTAACCTACCTACCATAAGAGTCGATTTGGACTGGTGCAAGGTGCCCACTATAATTAGTGGACAGCATATGCCAGGCCAACTTCTCACATTGGTGTGCAGCGTGTGGGATTCCAGCTTGCTATTGTTTTACCAGATAATCTCAATTGAATTGATCAACTGAAAACCACTAAAGGTACCTAAGGTACATATAATTTAAGCTTAGAATATCAGTAAGTTCTACTGAACTTAGAGTTGTGTGTTAAGGGACAGCACAACCCTTTCTACAACTCAAGAGAGTTTAGTAGGCCACACTAGAGTAGGTAGTGCATACACCACACCACACTAGTAATGTCTTTAAAAGCAGGATCCAAAGATGCCCTGCAGGAAGCCATTGAGCTTCCCCCTCCAAGTATGACACACTCCCATTCTTGGAACTGAGAGCTTTGTGTAACGTGAGGAAATTAAGGACAGGCCAAAGTCCCACCACCCAACACCTCCAGGAGTTGTTGGTGGCTTATGATCTTAGTAAGTCCTCAGAGACTGAAGGGGTAGGAGCAGAGGGTGGGCCAGCAGATGAGGAAGGGACCAGGGGTACTACTACCCCCAGCCCCCCTCTGAAACTGACCAGGAGGGTGACAATGACCCTGACCTGGAAAACCCAATCCCTTCTGGGGAAGATGAAGATGAGGATCTAGAGAACCACACCTTTGTCCCCCAGGAAGGATTATGAGTGTGCTCAGAAAGTCTAGGTCTCCTTCTCAGGAGTCTAACCACTCTGGCACCTCAATAGGGAGCTCTGTTTCTTCTCACAGGAGGGAATCCTCTCATGAGAGAAGAAAGAGACTGGTCCAGTATGAGGAAACTCAACTAGAGATCAGGAAGAAGCAATTGGCTTTAGATAGAGAATCCCTAGATCTCCTTAGAGAGAGAAGAAAGTTGGGACTAGAGTCCCATGGTGGCAGCAATATCCCTAGAGATAGGGACAGGTCTTATGACCATAGAAACCTAAACAAGATTGTCCCTCCCTACCAGAGTGGGGATGACATCCACAAATGGATAACTGCACTGGAGAGGGCCTGTAAAGTTCAGAAGGTCCCCCAGAGGCAGTGGGCAGCAATCTTGTGGCTCTCCTTTGCAGACAAAGGTAGAGACAAGCTCCTCACTGTAAGAGAAGAGGATGCTGACAATTACACAGTCTTGAAGAGTGCTCTGATAGATGGGTTTGGCCTAACCACTGAACAGTATAGGTTGAAGTTCAGAGACACCCAAAAAGCTCAGACTCAAGACTGGGTTGATTTTGTAGATTGTGCTACAAAGGCTCTGGAAGGTTGGATACATGGCAACAAAGTGCATGACTTTTTAGGATTGTACAATTTGATTATGAGGGAGCAGATCCTTAATAATTGTCAAAACCAGCTTTTGCACCAGTATCTGGTGGACTCTGATCTGACCTCTCCCCAAGAATTGGGAAAGAAGGCAGACAAATGGGTCAGAACCAGAGTAAAAACTAGAAATCAGGGTGGTGACCAGAAGAAAGATTCTACTAAGTCCCAAGAGAAAGGTGGGGATAAATCTAAGGATAAGTCCCCTACAGGGCCCCAAAATTCCTCTTCTGGGGGTGGGTCCCAAACTCCTTCCTCTCCTGAAAAGAAACCATATTGCCATGTCTGTAAAAAGCCTGGGCACTGGAAAACTGATCCCAGTTGCCCCAGGATTGGCAATAAAGAAAATGTTCCTCCCACAACTACTACCACCCCTCCTGGTACTACCAGTAGTAATCCTCCAGTTGGGAGTAGTGCACCCAAAAAGTTGGGTGCTTTTGCAAGAGGAACAGAGGTGGGCCCTAGTTTAGACAGGGACCCCTCAACAGACTCCTCTGACTCTGATGGTGGTATAGGATTTGCCACCTTTACCATGGGTCCCATAGCATTGGGCAGGTACAGACTGGAGCCAATGATTAATGGTCAGAAAGCTGTGGCATTTAGGGACACAGGGGCTAGTGTCACCATGGTGGCAGGGAAACTAGTCCCCCCTCACCAGCTTTTACCTGAGTTTAAATACCAGGTGACCAACATTGATGGTGTCAGAACAGATCACCCCATGGCCATAGTCAATCTCAGCTGGGAGGGGGTTACAGGCCCAAAAAGAGTGGCAGTGTCCCCAACCCTACCTGTAGATTGCCTGATGGGCAATGATTTGGAAATTTCAGCCTGGGCTGAAGTTGAACACCAAACCCATCTTAGGATGTTGGGCGTCCCTGCAAAGGTTAGTGGGGCTGTGATGGCCACAGCCCCAGCTCAAGACTTTGGAGAGATGGAGCCTGAAAGAATGGCCCACTCTCCCCCAAAAGAGAGCAAAAGGGTTGAAGAAAAGTCTTCTTCCCCCAGACAGTAGGTAAGGGTCAGCCTCCTCAGGGAACTGACCCTACCCCTAGTGAAGGAACTGCCACAGAGGTAGTCAGGCCTGGCCTGGCCACACCCCTGATGGCAGAGGACCCTTCCACGGTGGTACCCAGTCTGGAGCAGGTAACCTGCCCCTCTCTACCCTGCCTCAGTCAGCCCAGGGCTGCAGAGGTCAGGGAGGTCAGTGGACCCCCCGGGCCCCCTGTCCAGAGGAAGCCCCCATCAGCAGATTAGGGGCAGCCAGTCTAGTAGCCCTAGCCAGGTGAAAATTCCTCTACACACTGAGGGATCCCCCATACCTTTATGTAGGGACCTCCCCCAGAAGGACTCTGGTAGGCAAGGGCAAACCTGGGACCAGAAGGTTCCAAACCTGCCATGTCCCTCCAGTGTTCCATCCAAAGGGACCCAACCCCCAGCTGTAGGCAGCCAAAGGTTGACCCTTAGAGCAAAGTGCAACTCAGTCATGGAAAGACAGGCATACATGGTGACCAGTGATCTGAGGAAACTGAGGCCAACATTCCTAGGGCCTCACTTCCCTACTCAGACACCTCACCAGCCTTGTACTTTACCTAAGCACACCAGAGGTAGTGATTCCCCATGGTGGAGACCCTCTCATACCCTTAGGGTGAGGGATTGCTTAGTGGACCATAACATAGGGGGCAACCATGCTAGTGCAGGTGCTTCCTTATATGGCCACTTAGTCAATATAGGCTCAACTGGCCAAGGTTAGCCTTATCTCCTTTCGTTTGGGGGGGTTATGTAGGAAGGTGGAATCTGACTATATGGTTGCCCCCACTTTTTTTATGGTGTTTTTGCTGGTTTATGACTTAGTTGGACTGGGATCCTGCTATTCAGGGCCCCAGTCTATCTGCTTTCTCTGTAAAATGGATTCCATGTGCCTTAGGCACATCTCTGATTGGGATCTGGAGTGCCCTTATAAGTCCCTAGTATATGGTATACTATGTACCAAGGGCATAGGTACCTCAGAGGCCTGCCAGGGGCTGCAGCATGTATTATGCCACCCCTGGAAGGCCATCCAAACTGACACCACAGGTCTGCTACTGCAGCCTGGGTAAGGTGGTGCATGCACCCCTTACTGTGATATAGGTTACCTATATCATGAAATACATACACACCTAGAAACCTATAAGTCACTCCTAAGGCAGGCCTTATCAATCCTAAAGGCAGAGTGCATGGTTCCTATGTGAGAGGGTGCCCCTGCATGAGCAGGGCCCCTCTGCAGCGTTCGGAGACCATCTCTGATGCTGTTTGTAGTGCAGCCTGACCATATACTCTTAAGCGCATTATATCCTCGCGGTAAAATGCTAACTTTGGAATGGCTGCACCTAAACATGTCGTGTTTGGTGTCAAACATCTTGGAATACTACCCCCCCGCCAATCCTGGCGGCGGGGGTAGCATTCCACCCTTCTAGAGGGAAAGACATGTTAACTCTGGCTTACCCGGTAACTTCTTTCTGAAGCCCTGGCATCACAAAATGGATGCTGCTGCCACAGACACAAGTCTGGCCTCCTGCTGCTGGACGAAACTCCGGCAGGGGAGGCCTGGACAATAGGTTTCCTGTTGCAGGGAGGTGTGACCACCTCCCCAGACAGGATAATGTGTATTGGGGCTGGGTGGGTGCACTCTTAGAGTGCTTTGAAGTCCTGCACTGGGGGAGCAAAAGGCTCCTCTGTGCATATGCCAGTTCAAACCAGCTCAGGGGCTACCTGCCCCTGCTCTGGCGCGAAACTGGACAAAGGGAAGTGGGTGTAGCCACCCCCTCCCTTGACCCTCCCATAGGTGGGGTCATAGAGTTAGTCCCTCCCTGTTTTACTAGTTAAAATGGGGAACCCTTGCCACAGCAAGGTTAGATATCCCTGGACTAAACTTTGAAACTGAATCCTGGACCTTCGACGCTCTACATCACGATTAGAGGACTGAAGAATCTCCCTTGGGGTCAAGGAGTGACTCCCCTGCTTGGCAGGCACCAAAAACGATAACGACGGTCGCAAACTACGCCGCTCCCGCCGGAGTCCGAAGTCCCTGCAGCCCAAGAAGTGGATTTCCTGACTTCTCCAAGGCCATCGTGAGTCCCCAGCGAAGCTGAGGCAAGTGGACCCCACGAGTGATGAGGAACCGCGACCCCTGGGTACCGTGCACTATTATCAAGTGCAACCCCTTCACAACGTTCTACGAATCTGTGCTTTGGACCACGTGTGGTCCCAACCTCCAGCAGGAATCCCTCCGAAGATCAGAGGCCTACACCGTCCTGAGTGACCGTGGGCCCCTGTTGAGTGATTCCGCCCGAGGTGTCTTCGCGATCCCTTGCCAGCCAGCTCGTGGGTCCCCAGAAGACTTTCTAAAGAAACCAAAGGGCTCCCTGGTTGCTCCAGGCCTGCCCTGACTTACCCTCGCTGGGTGAGTTCCCCAGACCTTGCTGGTCTGCACCATCGACGATCTTCAGCTACATCGAGACTTGCCGTTGCCAAGGCTTGTTGGGTCCAATCTGGTCGCCGACACTGCAGCACTCGACAGACATCGTGTACCAGCCGGAATCCTGCTCCTGGTTGCCGACAACGCCTCCTGGACCTCGTGGCTGCAGAAACGAGACGACCGTCAACGCACCTGAAGCACTCGACATCGGTGGGCATCTGTCCATCGCCTCCCTGGTCACTGGCTAGTGACCCAGACTCTGTCCCCTCTGCTTTCAGGTTCTTCAGAACTCCGATCCACACTTGGATCCACCCGGACACTTTTCTCCTGGTCGCCAGCAGCACTTTGCAGCAGATCGCCATAAGAACCGACGACGAAACCCGACCCCGAAAGGCACCTATGCACCCGGCTTCCCTGGGTGAGGTAACACGAGTACTCCGGTGCTCCCGTGGGTAGAGACTCTTCAAAGTCCTAGATCTCAAAGGGTTTTGTCCTAGTCCTCTTTAAAGTGTCCCTTTCCTCTATTTTCCCGATCCCGACTTTCTCCATAGAAGTTAACGGCGTATCGCGGTTGTGTATTTACACTGCACGCGTCTCCCGTGGGTCCCCTGTGTCACTACCTTGGGTGGTTCCTTGTGGTCCAAGCACTTCTAGAGGCTCTAGGCCTAGTGTCTAGTTCAGTCGTGGTTCGCATACCACTTTATTGGTATATGGTTTGGTACGCCCCTAGGGCCCAAACGTGTATTTGTGCTATTACTGTGATTTAAGATCTTATAACCTATGTACTTCGAACTCTAGCCTCATAAAGAGACTAGAGGGGTGTGTTTAGTAATAAATACATATATTTTGAATATATACCTGGTGTGGTGCTCTTTCATTTGGTCACTCAAGAGATTATAGACTGGTAAAACAAGCTGCTTTACATTCCTTCAAGACTTAGCCTGAAGGCTGCTCTCCACAGCTACCACTAGGATAGCTTTCAATAAGGTTGTCTTTAACCTACCTACCATAAGAGTCGATTTGGACTGGTGCAAGGTGCCCACTATAATTAGTGGACAGCATATGCCAGGCCAACTTCTCACAGGAGCGTGTCTCCTTTGGGCCAGTCACCGCACCCCCTGCCCCTGTGTCCCCTGCTGCCCTGAGTGAGGAGTCTGTGTACCTCCTTCGCCAGCTCCATGTAGGGCAGACAGCCATGCTGAGTGTCCTCCATGCGCACACCGCTCTGTTGACTCAGCTGGTGTCGTTCATGGAGGGCATCTCATCGGGCATGTCTGACCTACAGAGGGGCAATAGGTCCATGGACTCCTCCCTGACGGCAGCAGTATCCCTCCTCAGACAGTCCCTCACCCCTCCTGCCTCTGCTCCATCCACACTCCCCAGCACCTTACCCGTCCCAAGCACACACACACCGGCACAGGCACACACCAGCACACACACGTCCAGCACACAGACACACATGCCACAAACAAAACGCACACGCATGCACAGTCAGGGGACTGAAACCAGACTCACAGGGGATGGGGCCCTGGAACGCACACACGCATCCACGAGCACTGCGCAGTCCTCAGTTGCCTCTCCCTCCAAAGCACCCTCCCTTGCCTCACCTGCAACCCCAAAGACCCAGCGGCTCTTCCTCAGTGACCTCGGCCTCTTCCCCTCCGATCCAGCTGATACAGCATTCAGGGGGAAGAGGAAGCCCACCCACACGGAGCAGAGTGCCCCTCGCCCCCGGACACCCTCCCCCAGGCACAGACAGACTGAGGCCCCCACCCGCAAGTCCCCCGGAGTCGTAAGAGCAAGACCCCGCCGCCGCCCTGCAGCTCAGGCACCAGGTCTCCTTCCTCCATCCCTCAGGCCCCCACTCCACAGGTGCCCCCACCACACCCTGCCCCAGGTTCCCCACCCACAGATATACCATCCCCAAGAGGATCCGGCCTTCTCCCCCTGCCACTTGCTCTCCCGGCACCACACCCCCGCTGCGCTTGTCTGTGCCACTGATGTGGTGAGGGTGTCCTCCCCCTCTGTCCAGCCCACCTTGCCTGTTCCTCATTCTCCTCCCCTGGTGGTAGGCACTGCAGTGGAGTCCACTACCACCCTGTCTGACTTGGGCACTGCAGTGGCGGACCTGTCCACTCCATCTGCAGGGTCCACTGCAGTCGTGCCGGCACCCACAACATCTGAGTCATGCCCCCAGTTGTGCCGGCACACACCATGTCAGACACCTCCACTGCAGTTGTCAGTGGCTCTCCAGCACCCACCACCCCTTCCCTGCTTCCTCCTGGTGAGCCCTGATCCTGTCCCTGTGGTGCCTGGCCTGCCCCCCGGTTGCCCCTCCTAGTGGATTGTCCCTGGTTTTGTGCAGTGCAGGCATGCGTAGGGTGACATCTGCCACTGTCACCCTGTTTGGACTTTGACAATGGACTGGCCATTGGCCTTTGTGTTTTTTCTGGACTTTCAGTTTTCAATACACACATATGCTGAATAAAGCAACTTTCTGTTCTCTAGTGCTTATGCTTCTGATGTACATGTTGTTGATGATGCTAACCATGCCCTTGCTGCAGTGATGGTGATATTTGGTCTCATGATAATGAAGTGTTACTGTGCAGGAACCCATGTGGTCCAGGGGGAATGTGTCCTATCCTGTGGTGTATCCATGTCATCCATAGCAGCATCTGAGGGTGTCATGTGTTCAGTATTTGGCAATGGGATTTCCTACTTACATTAGCAAATTCACATCTGTGGCTTCCACCCCTGCACATCTGTTGTGCCTGCCATTGTTCAATTCGTCTACTTCCCTGACCGTGTGGCCATCTCCACTGGACATGCAGGTTTGGGCATCAATGGGGAAGGACTCATCTGTGTTGTCAGTGCAACATTGCTATACAAGTGTGTTGGATCTGTGCTGATGATTTCGTTGGCACTTCCATGACCAGGCTGATGTGACAGGAGCCTTCATTTGGTGCTAATTGTTGATTGTGTGAACAAGTGCTCAGCTGACATGATGGGGCCCTACTGAGGCAACATATGGCACAGCTTTCCTCACACAGGAGTGGAGTCCCCTCATGGCAGTGTGTACTCCTGTGACATTGCCTGCGCCCAAGGTGTGTGTTGTATGAGCATGTCTGTGTGTTCACTTCCGTTTAGCTGTGCATGCTGTGATCCCTAGTGTTGTACCTGTTTGTGATGCTTGCTGAGTTGACCTATGTTCCCCCAAAGTCTTCTCCCTGGGTTCTCTGTGATGTGGGTGCATGGCACATTACTGGTCATCAGGGTGTCACCCATAGGTGTGTTTGCTGTCAGGGCTGAGTTTGTGTGCAGACGCAGATGGGTCACAGTCAGGTTTCCCCTTGGCACTTGTTGTTTGCCCCTGTCATGTGATTTCCAGTTTGTGTTATCTTTCAGTGATTGTGACACGTTGTGTGTGTGACTGCTGGCACTCCTCAGGGTCCTGGCTGCAATGTTGGTTGTTGGCTATGTGTGTTCTTTGTGGGTGACCTTGGCTTCTTCATTGGTGTGTGACTGTGGCTGGGATCCCATTGGTTGGTGTGGTATTGCCGTCATGTCCATGTACAGCGTAGTGTGCAGTGTGTCAGACATTCAGGAGTCTTGTTGAGTGGCCATGTGTGATGTGTTTCTGCACCTTGGTTCCCACCCACCACCCTGGAATAGTCATGGGTGCATGTGCAATGTCACCAGTGCATGTGTGCTTCACTGCTGCACATTGTTGGAGGTCGAGGGGTGTGGTGTTGAGTGTGTGCAGATGAGAGTTGTTGCCCGGCTAGGCCCCTGCCTCCATGTTGGCCTTGGCTTACTGGCTGTGCTGATTGATTTGTGCTTGTGTAGGTGTGATGGTAGTTTGTTGCTCAGGACACATGACTGTGGTTCACAGTGTGAACGACATTTAGCTTTGTCATCACAGTGGGATTGTAATGCAGCCCAGGGTCACCACATTGTGGGGGCCCTGGGGTAGTGCTGTGGTGTGTCTGTGTCTTGCTGTTTCAGTTGCTGTTCCTACGTGCCTGTGTGACATGTGTGATTTGTGCTCCCTCTCATCTGACAATGCCTGCTTGCCCACATAGGGGATTTGGATCCATGAGTTACCTTTGTGTGGCACTGTATGCACATCTGTATGATTGGTATTCAGGTCTCCTCATGTGTTGTGTGGTTGCCTGGGGACACTGGCACCCCCTCACCTTTTGTGTATGATGTGCAGTGTGGGTCTGCCTGTTTGTGTTTGTGCATCTGCACCACTGCATTGGCATATCTTGGGTGTGCCATTGGCTGTATGTAGTTTGGTGGGTTTCCCCTGCTGTCCCTGGGACTCCTAGGTCATCGGTCAGCACAATGATCATGGTTTGTGTGTCCCATTGCTGCCATGGTTTGGTATCTGTTCACCTCACATCTACAGTCTCCACAGGGTATCTGCATTTGTGTGCCCATTGGTGCAAATATGTGGGTCTGCATTCTGATGGTCACTTCTGTCATTGTGTCATTGATGAATGTTGACAGTGTCAGCCCCCATGGGTGTTGTTTGTCTGCACATGGCCAAAGGTATGTGTTATTTGCACTGCAGTATTTGCCTCCCCCAATTTATGTTGCAATGGGACACATGCACTACTTTGCCACTGATGTGTTTTATGTTCTGTGACCAGGAATCATCCATGCAGTTTGGCAGTTGCAGCTTTTTCTTTGTCAACACTTACATTTTGGTCACTGTGATGATGGGGGTTTGGACCCCATTGCCACAATGTTCAAAATGTGCTTCAGCTATGGGCCCCACACTTACATTTTGGTCACTGTGATGATGGGGGTTTGGACCCCATTGCCACAATGTTCAAAATGTGCTTCAGCTATGGACCCCACACTTACATTTTGGTCACTGTGATGATGGGGGTTTGGACCCCATTGCCACAATGTTCAAAATGTGCTTCAGCTATGGACCCCACACTTACATTTTGGTCACTGTGATGATGGGGGTTTGGACCCCATTGCCACAATGTTCAAAATGTGCTTCAGCTATGGACCCCACACTTACATTTTGGTCACTGTGATGATGGGGGTTTGGACCCCATTGCCACACTGTTCAAAATGTGCTTCAGCTATGGACCCCACACTTACCTTTTGGTCACTGTGATGATGGGGGTTTGGACCCCATTGCCACAATGTTCAAAATGTGCTTCAGCTATGGACCCCACACTTACATTTTGGTCACTGTGATGATGGGGGTTTGGACCCCATTGCCACACTGTTCAAAATGTGCTTCAGCTATGGACCCCACACTTACCTTTTGGTCACTGTGATGATGGGGGTTTGGACCCCATTGCCACAATGTTCAAAATGTGCTTCAGCTATGGACCCCACCCTTACATTTTGGTCACTGTGATGATGGGGGTTTGGACCCCATTGCCACACTGTTCAAAATGTGCTTCAGCTATGGACCCCACCCTTACATTTTGGTCACTGTGATTATGGGGGTTTGGACCCCATTGCCACAATGGTCATGGCCTGCTTGCATTGTGGGGGCCACACACATATATGTGTGGCACATGTGATAGGGGGTCACATTGTATGTTCAAAGTCATGTTCAGTGTTGTAGGCATTTGACACAGTCTACACACGCTTGTCATGGTGTTGTGGGGATGTCTTTTTCTTGCATTCCCTAGGTTGTGGTGTGCTGGTTGTGTCATGCATTGTCCATCCTATGAGTGGGGGTGGTGTTGGTGGTAGGCATCCAGCCCCCCATGGGTAGAGGTGGTAGTAGTGACAGGCATCCAGCCCCCTGGGTAAGGGTGGTAGTAGTGGTAGGCATCTGGCACCCCCTGGCTAAGGGTGGTAGTAGTGGTAGGCATACAGCCCCCCTGGGTAAGGGTGGTAGTAGTGGTAGGCATCTGGCACCCCTGGGTAAGGGTGGTAGTAGTGGTAGGCATCCAGCCCCCCTGGGTAAGGGTGGTAGTGGTGGTAGGCATCTGGCACCCCCTGGCTAATGGTGGTAGTAGTGGTAGGCATCCAGCCCCCTGGCTTAGGGTGGTAGTAGTGGTAGGCATCTGGCACCCCCATGGCTAAGGGTGGTAGTAGTGGTAGGCATCCAGCCCCCTGGGTAAGGGTGGTAGTAGTGGTAGGCATCCAGCCCCCTGGGTAAGGGTGGTAGTAGTGGTAGGCATCTGGCATCCCCATGGCTAAGGGTGGTAGTAGTGGTAGGCATCCAGCCCCCCTGGGTAAGGGTGGTAGTAGTGGTAGGCATCCAGCCCCCCTGGGTAAGGGTGGTAGTAGTGGTAGGCATCCAGCCCCCTGGGTAAGGGTGGTAGTAGTGGTAGGCATCTGGCACCCCCTGGCTACGGGTGGTAGTAGTGGTAGGCATCCAGCCCCCTGGCTAAGGGTGGTAGTAGTGGTAGGCATCCAGCCCCCCTGGGTAAGGGTGGTAGTAGTGGTAGGCATCCAGCCCCCTGGCTAAGGGTGGTAGTAGTGGTAGGCATCCAGCCCCCCTGGGTAAGGGTGGTAGTAGTGGTAGGCATCCAGCCCCCTGGCTTAGGGTGGTAGTAGTGGTAGGCATCCAGCCCCCTGGCTTAGGGTGGTAGTAGTGGTAGGCATCTGGCACCCCCATGGCTAAGGGTGGTAGTAGTGGTAGACATCCAGCCCCCTGGCTTAGGGTGGTAGTAGTGGTAGGCATCTGGCACCCCCATGGCTAAGGGTGGTAGTAGTGGTAGGCATCCAGCCCCCCTGGGTAAGGGTGGTAGTAGTGGTAGGCATCCAGCCCCCTGGGTAAGGGTGGTAGTAGTGGTAGGCATCTGGCACCCCCATGGCTAAGGGTGGTAGTAGTGGTAGGCATCCAGCCCCCTGGGTAAGGGAGGTAGTAGTGGTAGGCATCTGGCACCCCTGGGTAAGGGTGGTAGTAGTGGTAGGCATCCAGCCCCCCTGGGTAAGGGTGGTAGTGGTGGTGGGCATCTGGCACCCCCATGGCTAAGGGTGGTAGTAGTGGTAGGCATCCAGCCCCCTGGGTAAGGGTGGTAGTAGTGGTAGGCATCTGGCACCCCCATGGCTAAGGGTGGTAGTAGTGGTAGGCATCCAGCCCCCCCTGGGTAAGGGTGGTAGTAGTGGTAGGCATCTGGCACCCCCTGGGTAAGGGTGGTAGTAGTGGTAGGCATCCATCCCCCCTGGGTAAGGGTGGTAGTGGTGGTAGGCATCTGGCACCCCCTGGCTAAGGGTGGTAGTAGTGGTAGGCATCCCGCCCCCTGGCTTAGGGTGGTAGTAGTGGTAGGCATCTGGCACCCCCATGGCTAAGGGTGGTAGTAGTGGTAGGCATCCAGCCCCCCTGGGTAAGGGTGGTAGTAGTGGTAGGCATCTGGCACACCCATGGCTAAGGCTGGTAGTAGTGGTAGGCATCCAGCCCCCCTGGCTTAGGGTGGTAGTAGTGGTAGGCATCTGGCACCCCCATGGCTAAGGGTGGTAGTAGTGGTAGGTATCCAGCCCCCCCTGGGTAAGGGTGGTAGTAGTGGTAGGCATCCAGCCCCCCCTGGGTAAGGGTGGTAGTAGTGGTAGGCATCTGGCACCCCCATGGCTAAGGGTGGTAGTAGTGGTAGGCATCCAGCCCCCCTGGGTAAGGGTGGTAGTAGTGGTAGGCATCTGGCACCCCCTGGGTAAGGGTGGTAGTAGTGGTAGGCATCCAGCCCCCCCTGGGTAAGGGTGGTAGTGGTGGTGGGCATCTGGCACCCCCAAGGCTAAGGGTGGTAGTAGTGGTAGGCATCCAGCCCCCCCTGGGTAAGGGTGGTAGTAGTGGTAGGCATCTGGCACCCCCATGGCTAAGGGTGGTAGTAGTGGTAGGCATCCAGCCCCCCCTGGGTAAGGGTGGTAGTAGTGGTAGGCATCTGGCACCCCCTGGGTATGGGTGGTAGTAGTGGTAGGCATCCAGCCCCCCCTGGGTAAGGGTGGTAGTGGTGGTAGGCATCTGGCACCCCCCTGGCTAAGGGTGGTAGTAGTGGTAGGCATCCAGCCCCCCTGGCTTAGGGTGGTAGTAGTGGTAGGCATCTGGCACCCCCATGGCTAAGGGTGGTAGTAGTGGCAGGCATCCAGCCCCCCCTGGGTAAGGGTGGTAGTAGTGGTAGGCATCTGGCACCCCCATGGCTAAGGGTGGTAGTAGTGGTAGGCATCTGGCACCCCCATGGCTAAGGGTGGTAGTAGTGGTAGGCATCCAGCCCCCCCTGGGTAAGGGTGGTAGTAGTGGTAGGCATCCAGCCCCCCCTGGGTAAGGGTGGTAGTAGTGGTAGGCATCTGGCACCCCCATGGCTAAGGGTGGTAGTAGTGGTAGGCATCCAGCCCCCCTGGGTAAGGGTGGTAGTGGTGGTGGGCATCTGGCACCGCCCTGGCTAAGGGTGGTAGTGGTGGTTGGCAACCGGCCCCCCCTGGGTAGGGGTGGTGGTGCGCATTCAGGCCCCTGTGTGCATATGTGGCATTGGTGATGGGCATCCCGCCCCTATGGTGCTGCTGGTGTAAGTAAATTCTGTATCCCTCTGTGTGTGTGTGATGTGTCGTGTACGTGTTGTATGTGTTTTGTGGTTGGTGTCTGACTTACCTTCTGCGCCGTACGCGTCCGTGCCTGTTCCGGTAGTAAATGTAGAATATTGGTATGATCGGGACGAAGGGATTCATGGTTGGTTCGTGTCGTTCGTCTTTCTCGTTGCTTCGCGTCGTCCTCGTCGCTGGCGTGTTCGCCTCGTAGCCGTGGATCGTGTTGTGGCGCGAATCGGAGCTTATGTGAGCCTCTCCCGGATGCTTTGACGTGCCGTGCGTAGCGACGGGTTCGGCGCGTACGGAAAGTGCATCGTACTTGTTCGGCCGGACGGGGCTGCATTTTGGCTTCCGTGCGACTCGATTCTGCGTTTCCGGATTCGCCTCAGTCGGAGGACAGGACCTGGATTGGGTGAGTACGACTCGGCCGGATTCTGTGCTGTTGTGCGCATCGTACTTACTCGTTCGGTATGCTGTACGGATCGGTCGGGAAACAGGCATTCGCATGGCTTTTTTCCCGACCGAATGGTATTGGGTGCGCCTCCGACCGAGATCGGAATCGGCCCCTAAATGTTATAAGGAAATGAGAGAAAGAGCACAACATAGAGATATTTTACGTATTGGTCGGATAAGTTGTAGCAGAAGTGCAGGGTCTACATGGAAAAATACTAATGTTTGAAGGGTAGAAACTTCAAAGTGATTCATTGTATTTAATACATTTCGGAACTGTACTAAAGACTAGAGGAATGCAGACAATCTGCAGTTTTAGGTTTATGTGGCATAGATGCAATCAAGAAAAGTCACAAAATGTATACCTCTTTCTACAGTATGCATAAGGTCTGTTTGAATTGCATTTATTTTTGCGAATCTTAGCATTAAAAGGTGTAAGCCTGTTTGTGCTGTGTTCGATTCTCATACTTATTATGCACAGGTATGTTTTACATGGTAGCGTACAATAATGTTGACCTCTGCCTCTAAAGTGAAAATGTACTTAAAAGAATCAAGACATGCACTTACGTGGAGAAGGCTGCCGGTTTTCTGTTTGGGCTTGTGAAGGACCTTGGAATAAAAGAGAGAGGCTAAAAGATCAGGTTTTGACCTATGTTGGTTAGTGTGCACCTGAAAGGTGTGATCATGCAGGAAGGATTTGAGCCAGGGTAATGCAAATATCCCAAGTAATACGTAACTAACAAGTAGCA